>JAQFVV010013520.1:0-106919 GCA_028023455.1 Epiperipatus broadwayi | reverse complement strand
ATATATATATCATAACTAGGATGACCAATTTTTGGGGAGGGGTTTTACTGAATACTTGCAACTAAAATGAAGTGGCCTATTTACATATTCAATTGAGGTATGAAAACAATGATGTCACAAGTTTTGATTGTTATTAATACAGACAAATATACTATCAATGCTAGATGCATATTTTTTAAAAACATACATTTTAGTATTTATCAATATTTATGCCATATTTTCATGACATCTTTACTTTCAAAGTCATAAAATTTAATATAGCTTTTTGTTTACTCTCAGGGGTAGATTACAGTCAGATTATAGCAGAAATGGACTACTTTATAGAGTTATATACATATTGATATTACCATGTGAAAAATAAATAATTATATAAAAAAACAAATACATAAAATACACATGATGACTTCGAAATGTTAGGAGACCAATCTTAAATGATAGTATTACAATAGCGAGTACAAATATTTGAAAATATCAAATAAATTCAGAAATTTCTAAATAAATGATCTATTAATTTTTAAATAGAGTTGTAAAAGTTCAGGATTTTTGTGATAATATAAACTTATATGTTTATTGTAATTAGACATTCATAAAGATATAAATATATTCAATTATCAAATGGAAATCCCAAATACTATTCTATAAAAAATTGTGTTGAAAAATGATTTACAAAACGAAAAGTTAACAGCAACAATCCACAGTGCAAGTAAATATATTACTTAATTGAGGCTGAAAACAGATTCTTTAATTCATCTGTAGATCCTAAAGAAATGTATTACAGCAATTTTTTAAAGTTCTTTCCTTAAATTTTTATCATTGAAACAATTATTACTGTGTGATTATTTATACTGTAAATGAATGTAAATAAATGGATTACCAATGCACATCAGACTGTGTGATGAATTTATTGTCTTTATATATTTGAATTGAAGATCACAAACATTACAGTGTTTTTTTTTATTCTTGAATGTCTGATAGTTCTTAACTAAAGTATATATTAAATTGTCTTGAAGACAAGATAAATGAAATGATTTTTTTTTATATTTACAACCATGACAAGAAAAACTAATTTAAGGCTTTTCTTCTTAGGAATATATAAAATTGCCAGTCAAAGCACTAAATGATAGGCAAAGAGAAAGAATGCTCCGAAAAAATGTATCTGTGAACCTTAGGCTTCTATTTAACAATATACATTATATATGTATCTACAACTTCAGATCAGTTTCAAGTAAAGAAGGATTTCTTAAATTCAAAAAAGAATGATCTAACATTAAGTGCTACATTGATATTGTATGTGAAGTTAGAAGAAAATGTAAAGATATGTATTTCGTAATACATGCATAAATATTAATAGCACAAATGGAGAGGAATTCATTATAATTAAAAAGTGAAAAACAACATTGTGGGGATTGAGAGAATATATGGCAGTATGAGAAAATGCAGTTTAAGAGGAAATGGAATATTCGGATAATTCAGGCTTACATCCAACAAATGCTCATTGTAATAAAGAAATAGTGGGTTACTATATCAAAGTACAAAATGATTTGGATTGGACCAAAAAAATACATTTTATAATTGTCATGGGAGATTTTAATGCTAGTGTTGTGGATAAATTTCATTATGCTAATGCAAATAAGAGAAAATACAATCTTGGCATGTTCTGAGGAAGAAAAAACAACTAAATATTATGTATTTTTTTCTTTAAAAAAAATCGTAAATGGACATTGAAGCATCCAAAAGAAGATATAGAACAATTGGGTTATATTTTGATTAAGAGAAAATATGGATTTCAACACTATACTTAAATATTCAACATAAGAAATGATGATCGATTAATGAGAGGTAAAACTAGTTAGACAAAAACTACTTAAAAAGCCAGTATCGCCTGCTACTTCAAAAACCCTCCAATAAATTTAAATTAAAACATATTTTAAAGTAATATGAGATTATAAAGATGGTTCAAACTTGGCTGAAATGTATGAGATGATTTATATTCTAGTAAACACTATGATACTTAAACGTTCAACTGTGTGTTAGAGAATATATTTGTAAACTATAATATTTGTGTTAATATGAAAATACACACGTATAAATTAAATACATATAATAACCATAAATCAAATGAAGGACGAACTTTTTAGCGATATATTCGAGCGCTTTCAAAGGACTAAGCCTTCATTTTCAAGAAGTAAACTATGCAAATTAGGTCAGACTAAATATGCAAATAAGAGTGGGATAGATCTAGATCTGTCACTTCTTAGATATTGCATAATATGTCTCTCTTTTATTCATGACATGCACATCAGGGATGATATAATATGCCTCTTCTACTTTTCTTCGCAATTCGTGCTGCTCTCTGCACATAACATGAGGCTTGTCTGGCTTACACTGGTGTCCCATAGAAGCTGCGTGCTGTGCAAAAATAGATGGGTGGGATGGGTCATTTAAGGCCTTATTGTATGCATATACATGTTGTGCAAGTCTTGTGTGGATGGATGCCCTAGTCTCCCCATAATATGCAGCTGAACAATTATTATTACTACACGCAATCTTGTAAACCCGTGTTGAGTGTATATTGGGGGGATGTAGTCTTTAGTGTTGTTTATACATCTGTTGAAATTGGGAGGTGAGCGGTAACATAAACTAAAATCATTACTAAAGATTGTGTGTAAATCTTTATGTATATTTTTAATATATGGCAGCAAGATAATATCATTAGGAATTTTGAAAATGGTCACATTAGAGAACAGAAACAAAGTAAACCTCGTATCTTACTACCATATATTAAAAATATATATAAAGATTTACACACGATCTTTAGTAATGATTTTAGTTTATGTTACCACTCTCCTCCCAATTTCAACAGATGTATAAACAACACTAAAGACTACATCCCCCCAATATACGCCCAACAGGCCGTTTACAAGATCGCGTGTGGTAATAATAATTGTCCGGAGGCATATTATGGGAAGACTAGGGCATCCATCCATATAAGACTTGCACAACATGTATATGCATACAATAAGGCTTTAGCTGACCCATCCCACCCATCTATTTTTGCAGGGCGAGCAGCTTCTATGGGACACCAGTGTAGGCCAGACAAGCCTCGCGTTATGTGCAGAGAGCAGCACGAATTGCGAAGAAAATGTAAAAGAGGCATGTTATATCATCTCTGATGTGCATGCCATGAATAAAAAAAGAGACATTTTATGCCATATCTAAAAAGTGGCAGATCTAGACTTATCCCATCCTTATTTGCATATTTAGTCCGACCTAATTTGCATAGTTTACTTCTTGAAAATGAAGGCTTAGTGAAAGCGCTCGAATAAATCGATAAAAAGTTCGTCATTCGTTTGATTTATGGTTATTATATATATTTAATTTATACGTGTGTATTTTCATATTAACACAAATATTATAGTTTATAAACACTATGAAAAAGATAACTAATGCAAAAGCAGCTGTTTTTCAGTAAATTTTCTAATGAGATAAAAAAATTCTTGAATAAAAATACGGAATATGATTTTTTTTTTTAAAAAAAAAATGTTTCTTCAATGTCTTGCGTTGTTAGCCGAGAGGTATCGCAGCTGCCATGCAAGCAAGTAGTTGGTTGCAGACGGTTGTGGGTTCGCGTCCCAGCCGATGCTATGACACATGGAAAAAAAAAGAAAAAAAAAAGTTTCTTCAATGAGAATTGAATATCTATACTTTTATAAAATGATATAAAATAATTTAGTAGTGATATAAAGAACATAACTGTAATGAAGAAAAAAGTCACAGAAGAAAATAAAAGTCTCAGAAGAGTAAAAGTACATCTTGGTATTAAAAAAGTTGTTTTTGCAACGGGAAAAAACAATAAAATTATTATGAAAATAAATTAATGTCATGAAATATATGTAAGAGTTTGGTAAAAAATACATAGTGATACAGAACAAAAAGATATTCCTTTAATTTATTACATCTGCTGTACTGTATAACATTTTAAATAATGACACATGACATTTAGTAGGGTAAGAAACTCACATACCCATTTATGACACACATGACAATAAAAAGTCAGCTAGTTTTGAGAGTCTACTATTATGTTTTATATATACATGACTTTATATATGCATAATGTTATGGAAAAGAATTGAAAATGATATAAGAAATTATAACTTTGAAGTAGCAAGGAAAGCTGAAGAAGAGAATAAAAGTCTCAAGAGTGTAAAACAACATTTGGGTATTGGTAGGAAATTTATATCTGCATTAAAAAAGATGGAATTATTACTAAAAAGAGAGATGACATTATAAAATGGGTAGAAGTCTTTTATCAAGAATTATATAGTAATATAGAATAAGTACTCCTATAGCTATTACATCTTCCCAATTGCCCAGAATTTTAAATGAAGAAGTGAGACATGCAATTAAATGGATGAAGAAAAAAAAGGTTCCAAGTAATGATTGAATTATAATTGATATATCAAAAGAATCAGGTGAAGAAATAGATTTTTTTAGAAAAGTTATATACAGAATATCTAAATGATAAAGATGTACCAGATGATGGGAAGAATGCAGTATTAATATTAATATTTAAAAAGGGTGATAAAGTAGATATTAGAAATTACAGGTTTATCAGCCTTTTATCAGTTTTATACAAACATTTTACCAAGATAGTTACAACTCATCTACAGAGAACATTGGATTTCCACCAACCAAGAGAGCAAGTTGGATTTAAAAGTGATTTTAGTACAGTAGATCATATCCAGGTATTGAGAGAAGTTATAGAAAAGACAAATGAATACAAATTGGCATTATGCTTTGGATTTGTGGATTATGAAAAGGCATTTGATTCTATAAACATTTCTTCACTGATTAAAGCATTGGATCATCAAGGTACAGGTCTGGGATATTGTCATATTTTAAAGAATATTTATAAAAATGCATCAACAACAATTATATTACATAATGATACTGGGAAAGTCAACATTGAGAAGGATGTAAGACAGGATGACTCTATATTTCCACAACTTTTTACAGCAGTGCTGCAAAAAGTATTTTGTGGATAAAAATGAAAAGCTAAAGGAGTGAAAGTTAATAGATATTATTTAGGTCATTTAGATTTTGCAGATGGTGTAGTTGTTTTTTTTTTTGCAAATAATGCTTTAGATCTGCAAGAAATGTTGCAGGAGTTATCAGATGAAAATAGGACTAAAGATAAATGTTAAAAAGACTAAAGTAATGTTTAATGGATTTTTCAAAATATGAAAATAAAGATTGATTATGATGAATTAGAAGAAGATAACAGTTACAATTACTTTGGTCAAATTATTAATACAGATGAAAACATAATGGATGAAATTAATCATAAAATTAAACTTGGTTGGAGTGCTTTTGGCAGAAATAATTTGATACTAAAAGGAAATATGCCTATGTGTTTGAAAATGAACGTTTTTAATAAATGTGTTTTACCAGTTCTTACTTATGGATGTGAGGCTTGGACATTTAATAGAAGAGCAATACAGACACTTTAGACCACTCACAGAAGTATGGAGAGATGCATGTTGGGTGTAATGAGAAAAGATCAAAAATAATATATGGGTAAAAGAACAAACAAGTGTTACTGACTTCATTGAAAAAATTAAAAGACTGAAGTGGAATTGGGCTGGACATATTGCTAGAAGAGATGATAATAGATGAACAATTGAAATCTTAAACTGGATTTTAAGAGATTATAAAAGACCCAGAAAGAGCCCAAATGTAAGATGGATGGATGAAATAAGAAAGTGTGCAGGGGTAATGTGGAGAAGGGAAGCTAAAGATCGAAGAAGATGGATTGAACTTAGAGAGACCTTCATCATTCAGTGGATTGATAATTGTTGTTGCTGATAATGATGATGATATATACATAAAAGGCACAAACAAAACAAGTTACTGCTGGCCATATATATATATATATATATAACAAAATTGATTACTAAATAAAATGTATTGACATATCAATTCAAACATTAAATTTGAGAGTAATAAAAATCTATTTACCTTTACTATTTTTATTTGCTTTAAATAACTCTTGAGTCAACTGAAAAAATAATCATATTAGGTAGAAAATATACTGGGAAAATATAGTGTAATTTTTGTCTCTAGAGAAAGGATTATTTAGAAAAGAGATGTTTTAGATTCAGAAAAGTTATATTGGATTGATTCATGAATTAATGATAGAGAAAACTCCTGATTTTTTTAGAAAACAAGATATTGCTAAGAGTGATTTTAAATACAAATTAAGATTTAATAATTGGAAATATTTTATTTTTGTATTAAAGCAACACACATGTATGTGCACTTATTATTCATATGTTTAACATTTAATTATTTATACATGGTTAATTTTTAATAGGATGTGTGCACATATGTTTACACATATATCTAAAATCAATCATTATTTATGTATCAAAATAGAATTGTTTATATTGGATTATTAATTCTTGGAATAATTTATAATATTAGACATGCATACATGTTCATACATATTTGTGTTTAATTAATAATTATTACAATTTATATATTTGGACCTCATAATGTTACAAATATATTTTGAATTTGCCAATTTATGAAAATAATATCTATTTTTAAGTCTAAATTAGAATAATTTATTTATATTGTGAATTACTTATCATACTATTCATTTTTTATTATTATTCCTAATTAATAAAAATATTAATCATTATTTTAAATTATTCATTGAAGTTATTTTATACAAGAATCGATTAAATTTTATATAAGTGTATTTTCTTTTTTCACACGAAAGATCCTTAGGATCTTTGCAATCCCATGCTAGTTTTGCCAATAATGATATTCCAGTATATATATATATATATATATATATATATATATATATATATATATATATATATATATATATAAAAATGTAATGGGCACAGACGACGTTACATTGTTTTTTTTTTTATTAAATAATTTAATATATTAGTAAACATGAAAAGAATAAAAGTTCGCAAATAAAACTTCCTTTTTAAGAATTAAAAATTGAAAATTAAAATTCTATACTAAACTCATATATATATATAAAATCGCACAAATAAAAAAAAAATATTAAAAAGAAACTTTATAAAAAAAAATGAAAAAAGTATTTTAAAACTAAATTGTCAATAAAGATTTAAAAACAAAAATATATCTTTAAGTTGGAAAACACATTAATTAATCAGAAAATGAAAATGATTGTTTTAATTAGTTAAATATAAAATAGCCCTTGGGCATTTAAATGTATAAGCAAAGGTCAGATAGGAGAGAAAAACAATGGAATTGGACCTCAGCGAAAGGACCATCCTATTGATGATGTAATGTTAATTGAATCCTTAAAATTAATATAAAAGGAAAAGTTTGGAAATTATTAGTTAGTTATTAAGAGAGATAGGACAGATATGTTTTAGTGCGGAGTGAAGGAGAAGGGATTGAAAAGATGCATTCTTCAATCCATTCAATCTCATTAAAAAATGAAAGAGAAATGACATTCTTTTCCTAGATTGAGGACCATAGGACATCGAGGGAATTAACGCTGGCTCCAAATGGCAAGCAACTGCAAGAAATTAAAAACTACGGACTTGTTAAAACTGTAATTACTTTATAAAATCTAATGAACAATATTAACTTGAAAACACTAAGAACTTTAAAATGTAAACTTTCCCAATATTTAATTTATGAAAATAAAATCCTAAATCCTATCTGACCAAACTAAATTCGTTATTAATTCTTTTTTTATTTGATGTATTTCTTTTTAAAATCATTTCCATTTTTTTTTTTTGTTCTTTAAGTTTATTTATGATTTTTGTTGTGCGATAAATTAAATTATATAAATGTTAAACTTAAGTCGGGCATGAATGGCTATATAGATTTGTAAAGTTATATTAGGGGAGGGTAATTTTAGGTTATTTGTTTCATAGTTAAATTGGGTCAATGGATTGGATATATTGGTGTAAATAGTAGATGTAGTATGAGGTTCGCTATGGGCAGAATTGCTTTATATGCTGCACACTTCCTTTTTGGCCTATGGAATGTGATTCGTAAGTCAGGAAAATGACCGCAGTCCTTTCCTATGGAGTTTTTTTTTATTGCTCTTCTTGTCAGATAGATGTAGTATTCCTATCTGACGAGAGGCAATTTCTTCTCTTAACCTTTTGTGCTGCCAAATTTCGTATTACATTGAATGCATCGATATATCAGATGAATTGACATTAGTTTGACTGCGAACTTTTGGCCTAAGGTTAAATAAGGCTAGAATAATTTCTTTCAAATGCAAATCTATGCAGTCTATTCATACTCGACATTCTAAATAAAAATGCATTAAATTTGTATGGAAGTTGCATGGATGTTTACTTTGAAATGTTTTTGACTGTGTAATCTATGTAACCGATCTATACTCAACATTTATAAGACAAACTTTTATAAATCCATCTGTGCGAACTTATAATAGTATAAAAATTAAAATGTAAATTAAAATCTAAAATCAAGTTAAAATTATAAAGTAAAAGTAATGTTAAAATGATTCAAAATTTATATGTGCGTTAATAAATATTTGTGTGTATAATTACTGGCAGTGGCTTATTTATATATATATATATATATATATATCTTAGATAGGAATTTAAATTAAAATATAAATCTCTGTTGTTCTACTGAGCTAGTGACAATGGGCTAACGACCGGATATCAAAATATATCAATTAAAAAAAAATTTTTTTTGACTTACATATCTGCCTACTATATAAATTTTTCTAGGTTCAAATTCCTAGATTGCGCCCTGTACTACAGTTTACGTTAAGTCCTATTTCTGGATCGTTATAATATATATATCAAAATACAATAAAATTTACGTAAATTATATTATTTTTAGAAGTACTTTCGACTATACATTTTGTAGTCTTTATCAACTATATACCATTAAATAATCTAAATGATACAACCTTTAACAATACCCATAGTTCAATTCAGATTTCCCACATTTTTGTTATCTTAACATTTGACGAATGTCGATTCATTAACATTTGACTATTTCTTGAAATCAACAAAGCCTTTTTTATTTTACGATTATTGTGACAATGTTCAATTTGAATAATTTTCATATTTTTATAATCAAATTTAAATCCATGTTGACAAGATTTATTATGATCAAATATAACAGATGATGAAGGTTTATTTATATCTATTCCTGATTATTTCTCTTTTTGAATTCTATTATATAAAAGCATATGCTCTTTTATTCCCTTCTCAAATGTACACTTAGATTCTCAGATATCTTGTAAGCCACATCCACATATCAATTTATATATAATAGAATTTTGATTAAACTTTGAATTTTGAATTTTAGAGTTATTATGTAATCTATTTATATTATTTGTTGACAAAAAAGCAATATGACACAAACCATTATAAATTCTCCTAATAAACTTGACCTGATCATCCGATATAAATGGGATTGAAATCCATTTCTTTTCGATATTATTTTAATTTTATTATATTGTTGATTCCTTTTAAATTTTTAAATAATATTAGTAATAGCATTTTTATAATAACCAATTTTCAACAAGTAATTGACAAATAAATGTACATTTTTTATTTTATCACTAGAATATTTGTACAATTTGTCATTTTGAAATAAGAATGATTTCAATCCAGACAACTTATGACATATAGGTACATGTAATTAATATGGAATAAAACCTCTAGTTTCAGTTGGTTTAATTAACATAAGATAATCCAAACTGTAGTGATTATGTGTAACTTGAATATCCAGGAATTCTATGGAATTGTATTTCTCTTGGGTTATAACTCACTTTATATCCATAATCTGATATATATATATATATATATATATATATATATATCATATATATATATGCATATATATATATATATATATATATATATATATATATATATTGTAACAATATGCACTTTCTCAAAAAGATAAGTTAAGGCAGTCACATCTCATTATAGTCAGATTTAAGGTCTTTATATAGGATGCCACGAATGATGTGATTTAATTTTGATATAAAAGTATATATGTTCCCACGAAATAATTTATTATTAATAAATTATTATAATTAAACCACATCAAATCAATTTCACCTTAACTGACTTAACCGTTATGCTCAGATTTCGAACTCAGGGAAGTTTAACAACTGACACTCTTCAGGAGTTCCTATCAATATACTAGTGTAATATTAACAGCAAATGTCACTAATTCTTTAAAATGGGTTTCACGAAGTTAATATAATAATCAATACAGATTATTATATTAAATGTTTGTTCTTATCTTATAAAATCTAATAAGTAAATAAAATAAAATTGAAGACTTTATTTAGTTTAATATAAAAAATATAATAATTATTTATTTAGCAAATAAATAATTTAAACATTATAATATATATAAAATTATTTGTATATATACTTCCTTATATAACAAATATAAATATCTTATTTACTTACAGTAAATATATTTTCTGACTTATAACACTACATGATTTTATAATGTATATAAAATATAAGTATTAAATATTAAGACTTCTACATCTACACTATTATATAATAGATTATACAAATAATAATCCAATTATTTGTATATAATGTTTTTATTTGTTAAAATGATTGTACGTAATTTATGTTTATTAATATAAAAATATATATTTCATATCAATGTTAGTCATTTATCTACTTATCATACATAATGGTTATTAGATTATTTGGATTAGCCATGTCATAAAAATAATACTATGTGAATTAAAAAAATAATTTAATTTCTTACCTCTAAGTTCACTTTATCCCTTTATATTTTTACATGCCTTTCCCATATAAATATTTCTTAACCTATATATATATATATATATATATATATATATATATATATGATTAATAAATATTTATATATATATATATATATATATATAAATTTTTATTAATCATAAATAAAAACAAAAATATTTTAAATTATTAACTCTATCTTATTATTCATTTCATTAATGAAATGAATATGATAATAAAGGAAATGAAATTAATGTTTCCCAATCATAATTTTTAATAACTTAAGTGGTATTTATAAAAGTTAATACAATAGTCTTAGATGTTCCTGGAATTCGGGAATGAAAATTCTTCTAAGATGCAATTTTTAATTTCTTCACTGTTATACATTGCAGAAAATAATAGAATATCCCAAGTTGATGATTAGTTTCCTCTTTGTATGTAGATTGTCAACTTCATTAATACACAGTTCCTTTATTAACAATTATAATTCCATTTTGAAGATACAGCTTCTATATAATTTTATAGGCATTTAACAAAAGGTGTTATTCAAATATATATATATGACTAAGCAAGCACATTCGATATATCCCATAATAAATTAGTGTTCTACTCACTTTGCATTTTTCTTATAATATAAAATACATTAAATTTAGTTGAAGTTTTTACAAACATGTTCTTTTTTAAACAAAGTTTACAATTAGAACTCCAATTAGAATGATTTTTATAGAACATGAAAATATATTCAAATTACTTTCTTTAAAAAAAAATATTAGATATTTCTTCTAATAAGTATTAAATTCTTCAAAATATAGATTGTATCTTACACTGTTCTTTTAAATTGAACACTGTATAAGTCTTTGTGAGGTTATAGCTGAAAGAATAGAATCCTTAATCTTCTAATAAAAAATATTATTTTTATATAGCTGCATGAGCTTGCTGATGCATCTCCCATTATATATTGTTACATTACAATTCAATATGAAATCACTAAGTTAATTTCCTTTCCTTTAATTAGATAAACTGTATGTGAACCCAGAGGTCATCACCTTGTCAACTGTCTTTTCTCAACAATGATTTTTCATTTTAAAGGATGGAAAAAATTAATTTACTAAATTATATATTTATTTTTATAAATATAATAGGAATACAAATATAATGTATACATATTGATTATATATATATATGAGCATATATATATATATATATATATATATATATATATATATATATATATATATATATATATATATATATACTCCTACATTTTCTTTCAACTAAAGAAAATGAAAATAAACTAACATTTTATTTTAATTCTTCATCTTTGTTATCATTTATGCATTATTACAATACATTTATTTTATTTTTCCCTCAACTTAAGATTTTAAATTCTTCATATTATTAGAGGTGATAAAGATTATTAATTATTATATTTAATAATAATTAAGTTGTTTTATGGTCAATTGGGTTCTTATTTTTTTATAATGTCTTAAATATGGTACATCTCATATAATCTGTTTTCATCAAATCATAGATTAAATATACTGACTATTTTATTTTAAAATTATCTATTAAAGTTAAATAATTTAATGATACTTTATTATGTAAAAATCATTATATTGATTACTTTCTTTTTATTCACTTCTTTCAAGTAATTTCTATATAATATATCCTTATCAATATACTAAGTATTTGGAATGGTATATCAAAATTATTATATGGTAGAAAACCTGATTATTTTATAACTAAGTTTTAATTAGTTAATTCATAAGTGTTTTATGTAAAAATCGATTTAAATTGCCAATCCTGCTCTATATGGAGACTTACTAGACTATCACTGACATCCAATAAATGAATATATAAAAACTTATTTAAATGTGCCAATCCTGCTCCTTAATTTTTTAGACTTACTAGATTATCTTTAGCACCAATAAATATATTAGTTGAAATTCATTTGTGAACTTTCCAACTTATAAGTATCCAGTCTTCTGTTTCCATATTAATGATATAATCCATCTTAGTTAGACACAATTATATATAGTATTTCCTTCTCTTTCATATCTTAATTCTTTACATTTCTTCATTATAATCCTAATAATTATTACATAATTTAGGTATTACCTAACTTATGGTAATTGATTATTTAAGGCAATTATTATATTTTTCCTCAATAGGGCTTTAATATATTAAAAAATTATAAATTATTAACATTACTGCCATCAATCAAATTTAATTCAGCAATTTTTGATTTTACAAGTGTTTCTGATATGTTTGAAATCATACAACAAATTTCAAATAAATCATACTTTGGAAATAATGTCATCTTGAAAACTTCATCACCTATATTAACTATCTTATTTTTAAAGTCAATCAGACATTTGTTGAGATGTAAAAAATCTATTCCCAATATCATTTCATAATTAAGTCCAGTTAGTATCAAAAATACATGATAAATACATGTTTTATTAATAGTTAGTTTGATCCAGATTTACTTTTGAATTAATTTTGCCCTTTTATTTTTAGCTAGGGTAATCTGTACTGATTTTAGAGGTAAGGTTTTAAGCAAATATTTTATCTAGCGCCATGCTTGCAATTATATTTCATTCCATATCAGCCTTTCAAGCTAATTGAGCATGCGCCTTTGAGAGTGTTAAAAAAATGAATACTCTCCTCTTCAATCCAAGATGTAGTATTTATGCAGGAATATTGGATTGAAGAAGAGAGTATTCATTTATTTAACACTCTCAAAGGCGCATGCTTAATTAGCTTGAAAGGCTGATATTGGAATGAAAGGTAAGGTTTTAAAATGTGGATTTTTATCCATCAACCTTTTATAAAACTCCTCAGATATTACAGATATTTGGCTACTACTATATAATAAGGCTCTAATTTGAAAATCTTCAAACATAATATTACTTAATGGACAATTTTGAACAGCATACTTGGGATCATCATCTTCCTCTGAACATATTATGTTGGTGATTTGTTTAACTAAAATTTTATTTTTGTTCCTCGTTTTAAATATGGGTCTTTGAGGAGAGGAACTACTTCTGAAGATCCTCTTTAATTTAATTTTGCTGTTGTTTTGGGTATATTTTTATTATACCCTTTTTACTTTTATTTAATCCACTAGTAGAAGCTATACTATTGATTTCTGAAATTTGATGTGTATCAGAATTTAATTTAACTTCTGCATTATTATCACTCTTCGTTGTTTTACTTTGTGAATGATTAAAAGTCTTATGTTTTTTTTTTTTTATAATTAATAGCATTTACTGAAATATTTTCCTTCTTTCTATCAAAATAATTTTGGTTAATATTTTGGTTATTTGATTCAATATTATTTAAAATATCTATAATTTGTTCGATATTTTGCGCGTTGGAAAATAATTAAGACTGCTCAATTTTCATAGGTAAGTTATGTTTCACAATACGAATAAATTGATTTTGGCTAAAATGATATGTATGAAGCGTTTTTAGTTTTGGTACTTGTCTTCTAAAAAAATTGTAAGAGTTTCATCTGGCGTATTTTTATATTTTTCGTGAAGTATTTGATATAACAGTGATTCTTGGCGATCATTATTCCAAAAATTCTTTATCAATAATTTTTTTATATTCTTCAAAAGTTTTAGGTATGTGGAATAATGATTCCCACCATGATAAAGCATCACCTTGTAAATGACTGTATACTACCATCAATTTTTCACCTTCTGTTAAATTACTATTTGCTGAAAAATATAAATTTAAACTCTTTAGATGCTCTATTAGAGCTTCATTTGTAAAGCCTTGGAAATGTTTTAATTTTTCAAATTGATTTATAACATTAGATTGTAATGTGTGATTTGTATTGTTAATATTTTCTTTTTGTAGATTTATAGATCATTGTTGTTTGTGATGGTGAGCAAAGTCTCCTATAAAATAACTAACATTATCATTATTATTTTATTCCCTTTGCATGTTTTCCATCTCAATTACTATTTCATCTTGATGTTCCTTCTTATTTGGATCTTCTTTTATCCTATTAATAGCTTCTAATATTTGATTAAATTTATCTGAAGTAGTGTCTTCTTATAATATTAGATAATTTAATCTCTTTACAAGTTTGTGTATAATTTTCCATCATTATTTTTCTTTCTTTTTCAAATTCATCTCTCAAAACTTGTATGGTTTGATCTAAGGTAATATATTTATTTTCCAATTGATTAAATATCTTCGATTGATTCTCCAATAATATTTTAATATTATCTTTATTTAATTTTAAATCAGAATCAATCAAATTTTGTTTCACATTTAAACATTGAAAATTTTTTTCCATAGACTGAATTTTTTTTTCCTGGTTATTATCTTTTATTTTCTCATCTATAACCTTTTCAGTCTCTTCTTGAATTTTATACATATCAATTTGAAGATGATTGTATAGTTTTTATTTCTAAAAATTTGTTTTCTACTTTATTTTCTATCTTTCTTTCAAATTCAAAAACTCTGTTTTGACACTTAAGATGTGTTTCCTCAATGACCATTTGAATTTTTTGAATTTCATTATTCATATTCGTTTGTACTTGTGATACTTCATCCTTTAAATCTATTTTTATATTATCTAATTTTATTGATGATTCATTTGTGATATCTTCTTTCATATCTTTGATCCATGTTTGCAGATAAATCTACTTTCAAATTTTTCATCTGAGTATTCATATTTGTAGATAAATCTACTTTTAGGTTTTCCATACTTTGTTGCATCATTAACATCATTTGACTTAATGATAGATTATTATCACTTGTTTTATTTTCTATAGGTTTGTCAATAATATCCATAGTTTCTGGAACATGAATATCTAACATAGAATTACTCTCAGACATATATATATATATATATATATATATATATGTCTATAGAGTATATTCTATGTATATATATATTTGTTCATTGATACTATTCATAGCATCATGAGCTATATTTGAACTAAGTACCTCAGTTTGCATTTCTATATTATTATCAGTATTAGAAGAAAATATTTTATACTTACTTCTCGTAATCATAAAACTAACTTTATTTTAACTATAACTTTATTTATACAATAATATATTATTTATCATAGAATATTAATGCGATGCGTTTTTCTTTTCAATATATATATATATATATGTGTGTGTGTGTGTGTTCTTACTCTTAAACTTTAACTATTTAATTTTCAAAGTCTCCATTATTTTATTATCTACTGTTTTACAATACATTTAATATATGAGATCATTATTAACAATATTTATCCCTCAAAGTTTTGTATCGCTATACAGACAATATAAAATCTATGATTCAAAGCTATAATGATATGGAATCTATGATTCAGAGCCTAACTTGGATATGCCATATGTAACAGTATGCACTCTCTCAACGAGATAATTTAAGGCAGTCACATCTTATTATAGTCAGATTTAAGGTCTTTATATAAGATGCCAAGAAGGATGTCATTTAATTTTGATATAAAACTATATATGTTCCCACTAAATAATTTATTATTAATAAATTATTATAATTAAACCAAATCAAATCACTTTCACCTTAATTGACTTAACCGTTATGCTCAGATTTCGAACTCTGGGAAGCTTAACAACTGACTCTCTTCAGGGATTCCTATCAATATACTAGCATAATATTAACAACAAATCTCACTAACTCTTTAAAATGGGTTTCACGAAGTTAATATAATAATCAATCAGGATTACTATATTAAATGCTTGTTCTTATCTTATAAAATCAAATAAATAAATAAAATAAAATTGAAGACTTTATTTAGTTTAATATAATAAAACATAATAATTATTTATTTAACAAATAAATAACTTAAACATTATAATATATAAAAATTAATACTTCCTTATGTAAAAAAATATAAATATCTTATTTACTTATGGTAAATATATTTTCTGACTTATAACACTACATGATTTTATAACTTATATAAAATATAATTATCTAAATATTAAAACTTCTATATCAACACTATTATATAATAATTAGATTATAGAAATAATAACCCAAATATTTATATATAATGTTTTCATTAGTTAAAATGACTGTAATAAAAATATATATTTCATATCAATGTTAGTCATTTATCCACTTATCATACATAATGGTTATTAGGTTATTTGGATTAGTACAAACAAAGTAATGTCATGTCATGTCATAAAAATAATAGTATGTGAATTAAAAAATAATTTAATTTCTTACCTCTAAGTTCACTTTATCTCTTTTATGTTTTTATATGCCTTTCCCATATTAATATTTCTTAACCTATATCTAAATTTTTATTAATCATAAATAAAAATAAAAATATTTTCAATTATTAATTTTCTCTTATTATTCCTTTTTTTAATGAAATGAATACGATAATAAAGGAAATAAAATCAATGTTTCCCAATTATAATTTTTAAAGACTTAAGTGGTATTTATAAAAGTTAATAGAATAGTCTTAGAGGTTCCTGGAATTCACAAATGAAAATCCTTCAAAGATGCAATTTTTAATTCTTTCATTGTTTTACATTGAAAAAAATAATAGGATATCCCAAGTTGACATTTAGTTTCCTTTTTGTATGTAGATATCACCTTTGTTAATACACAGTTCCTTTATTAACAATTATAATTCCATTTTGAAGATATAGCTTCTATATAATTTTGTAGGCATTTAGCAAAAGATGTTATCTATCATATATATATATATATATATATATATATATATATATATATATATATATATATATATATATATATATATATATATAATAAAAGCACATTGTTATATATCCCATGATAAATTAGTGTTCTACTCACTTTGCATTTTACTTATAATGTAGAGTACCTTAAATTTAGTTGAAGTTTTTATAAACATGTTATTTTTAAAATGAAGTTTACAATTAGAATTCCAATTAGAATGATTTTTATAGAACATAAAAATACATTCAAATTACTTTCTTTAAAAAAAAATATTAGAAATTTCTTCTAATAAGTATTAAATCATTCAAAATATAGATTTTATCTTACACTGTTCTTTTAAATCAAACACAGCATAAGTCTTTGTGAGGATATAGCTGAAAGAATATAATCCTTAATCTTCTAATAAAAAATATTTTTTTTTAATATAGCTACATCAGCTTGCAGAAGCATTTCACAATCTATATTGTTACATTACATTTCGATATGAAATCACTAAGTTAATTTCATTTCCTTTAATTAGATAAACTGTATGTGAACCCAGAGTTCATCACCTTGTCAACTTTCTTTTCTCAACAATGATTTTTCATTTTAAAGAATGAAAAGTATTAATTTACAAAATTATATATTTATTTTTATAAATATAATAGGAATACAAATATAATGTATACATATTGATTATATGTATGTATGTATATATATTCCTACAATATATATATATATTGTGACCTTTCCTATGTGTAGCTCCACTACACATTGAGCTCCACTACGTTACGCCACAATCTACCCTCTCACCCTACGTGTATTTACGTGTATATGTGTACTCCACTTCTCCCAAAAATAAATAATATAAATATGACCTCTCCTTCGTGTAGCTCCACTACACTCAAAAATAAATAATACAGTATAATGTAAATCACCTCCCGGGTTCTAGCTCTAATAATTAATGAGATATTCAATTAAATGTGTTACTAGCTCAGGTTGCTTAAATTTATTAACTTAGGTTCTGGTTTTAGATTAACTCAAATAACTATTCTATAATTCATGAGATTAGAAGTGGAAATAAAGTGACAAAGTAAATTGCATTGCGATAGTATTCCATAGAATGCCACCCCTCAATGGCATAAGAACACTATCCTCCCTTTTACTACTGTTACATATAATAACTACATAGTATTCTTATGACTTCTGCAACTTCCAATCACTAAACTCACTTAATAACCAAAGTATTAATCTTTTATCTATCCTAACAATATTAGTAATTATCTAGCTCAGATAAAATAATCTCAGGTTCTTAAATTTATTCAATGTTAAATTAAAATAAAGTAGCAAAATATGATAAGGGATTTTGTGTCATAATTTACTACTCTGAAATTAGACTAATAATAAAATAATAAGAATAATAATCACAATCTTCATTGTTTACTCCCACTAGTATAGCTTTTCTTTTATCGCTCTTCCGATCTCCATAATAAATTAATTAATCACTCAATATCCTCCCTTTGTTTATCTTTTTCCTTACGTAATAAAATAATTAGTAAGTGGCAGTGTTTAGATAATCTGATAAATGAAGTAAGTGGCAACTAATAGCATATAATTTAGCAAATTACTATAATAATGGATTTATGACTAATAATGTAATGCAATTTCATAATTATTCAATTACAAAATACCAACAAACATTTAAAATTAATTATACTTCTTTATTTATATTTTGTGCAAACAATTATCTACTTAGTTTAATGACTGTAAACATACCCTATGAATCCATGCAATGATGTAGAGAAAACAAAACTCAGACACAAGTTTTAATAACAAATTTTAGAATTTTATTAACAACAATCAAAATTAAGATAAACAAACAAATCTATTTACATTTATTTACAACGGATATCCTCCTTTGCTCACATGACAAATGCTAAATTCTACAAATTTATCTTTCTTTATCTTTAGTTAACTCATTGTACATTAAGAAGTTATTTATTTATTTACTTTAGGTTTATCACAGCTTTTATCTTTAACTCGTATAGGGGTAACAACATTCTTTACCCTTTAAATATATTAAATTCACTGTATTTATAATTATTTTATGGATAAATATTTTATAACATCACACTTTATAATCCATACGGTTTTAAAAAAAGAAAAATTACATTTCTTGTAACTTTAAACAAGTTATACAGCATATTATTAAATACTATGATTAACTTTAATGTTTGCTCTCCCATGCTCATATAAATTATAATGCGTTCTTGCATAAGCCATACTCCTGTATAATATTATAATGTGTTTAACTATCACCCTATTATAATTTTCACATATATTATAATTATCGAGTGTTATAGTATTTTTCAAATATGCAATACATATTTTTTTAAAATTATAATTAATAATAAAAAGAGCGTGAAACTATGTTTAATATTTTGTATATTCTCATTTGATATACTTTTACAAAAATTATAGTTTATTTCTTAAAAATTAGAAGAAAATATTTCTATAACCCATTATTTAGGATATCTGTATCTTTCTTTCAATGGTTATAATCTATTCTTAATTACTCTTAACTATTCTTATTCCAAGTAAAATCATAACATACTTTCTAAAATATCTATTGTTCCCTTCAATAAACTTATCATATGATGTAGTAGCACGAAATACAGATTAAGATAGCGAAAAGACGTATAGGATATTGGGAAGAAAGATGGATAACTTGTCTTCAATATACTTAAAGAATGCATGGAACAGTGTGAACAGGTTTGACATCTATTGTCTATTAACCCTTAAGATAAGAAAATGATGTGGCAGCTATTTATTCAGCTTTACCAACCATCAAGTACAACTCACGCGAAATATAAGATAGCACTGTCCAAGACAACATGTGTATCAGTCGAGGCCTACGTTAACTACGCTGATTATCACCTATAAACGAAATGTGGATCAGCCATAGGGCTGTGTTAACTATGCTAATTCTCACACAAAAACTACTTATTTCCATTCCCTGTATCATCCTAGCTTTTAATACATCATCTTGGTTTCCAAATCACCCCTGTACTCCCAAGTCACTACCCAAATTATCTCTCTAGATTTTCACTATATCAAACATCGATAAATACAAACAACTTTTAAAAACAACAAACAAGATTCGCATGAATATGAAAATCATTTCTCTATTCCTTAAGAATAATTTATCTCGCTTTATAACACTGTATGTTCATTACCTCACATTTTTGTTAAAACAATATTCAAACATCCCAATAGGAAAAAACCAATAGAAAATGTAATATAATCATCGGTTATATTAAATTATTACTCTTAACACATAAAGTGATTATCGTATGCATATTTTTAAAAAATCTAATCACATCTCAAAATGTTTCAATGTGTTGTTTTAAATGTTTTATAATACAATAACAATAATAATAAAAACTTTTGTACTACATTCATTCAATTTTCAGCTGATCTAAATAAATAAAAACATACATTATATCATCAATAACTATAAATATTACCAAACATAATCTTTATCTTCTTATCTGTATTTGTAGTAGGCTTCTTCCTCCTTCGAGCATCGCACATATAAATTTTCACATACATACAATTTTATTAAAAAAAAACATTCAAAATCAAAACACATTATTTCATAGAATGTTATATTACGAATTAATGTATTTTGTTTTCCCTATCGCTATCTGAAACTTAATGTTTAACTTAAACTAATAAAAATAATTCAAACCATAATCACATATTCTTCTCGACGGTAAATCTTGATTAGTCCCATAATATTTATTACTTCTTCATTTCGTCCGAAGTTCTCTTCTTTTTATGCCTATCAAAGTTTAAATAAATTAGTTCATTTAATAAACTGTTTATATGATCTTTAGTTTAGCGTTTAAGACAAAATTATTAGAAAACATTTTTATTTAGTTATCCCAGGAAGTTTTGAATGTTGGACGAATATTACCTCGGCACGTTGATGCATCTTTATTTCCAGCAGAACTACAAATATTTATATCATTACGGTACCAAATTGCGTTTTTCCATGGATCCAATATTTTATATTTATTTCTCTGTAAACTATTTTTTTTTTCTTCTTCTTCAGGCAAGTAATTTCCTTGGTAATTTTACTTTTATTCATTATTATTTTATATAAGACATTTTTGATCTTTAACTATTTCTAGGGTAATTGCTCAGGTCATCTTAAAGAAAGTAATCTATAAAATTCTTTTTGTCCATTTATTTTTACACGGATAATATTTATTTTTATTTTTCATTATATTCATTAACTTTGCGACAATGTCTTTTCATCAATTTTACACGCACTAAAGCAGTTTTCGTAGTAATACGCTATACAAACTATATCAATGAACAACGTTAACATTTTTGAAATATTACAAAATTTATAACTTAGTTTTAAGAATCTATCCATTTTTATTGAAAATTCAGATTATATTTAATAGAATCCACTGGCAGGTAACTGTGGAGTTAGTGAAACATTATTACTAGAACTTTTTAAAAATTTTATTCTTAGATTTGCTTCAAAGACTTTAAAATGTTAGTTAGTTTCTTCAAAGATATTTATTAAAAATTCTAATAAAATTGACTAATAATTGAAGAAAGAAAGAAATTTTAAAGACCTTAAAATTTTACCTCTGCTCTGGAGTCAACACATTTTTGTTCTCCTAGTTTATACAATTAATTGAGCGCGATTTTTCTTGTCTGCCAAAATCTATCTTTTTATTGGTCACTCCCTACTTTGGTTTGTAAACATTTTCTAAAGTTGTAAAATTGTGACGTAATAGACTTAAATATTAACCTATTATTATTTTTAAATTAATTATTATCTATTACAATTTAATTACTTTTAAAATAAATTTGAAACAATAACCAATAAAGATGTATAATCTTATTTTTTATTATAATGTGTGACGATCTCCATCCAGCTCTATAATATACTGTTTTAAATATTTTAATTATCATTATTAATTTAAACTGGTGCTTATACAAAAAATATTCCAGACAGTCACATATACATTTCCTGTGTTTAGTCTGGTTTTATCTGTATTAATAAATTTGCTACTTATATCATTTAAAATGATTATATAAAATTTTGAAAAATAATTTAGAAAATATAGAACTAGATGCAATCCTCACCCTCACAATACTTATTATTAAATATATTACATTAACCTTTTATTGCCCATTTATAATTTATAATATTAAATACTATATACTATTAATTTTAAATTTTTTTAGCAATTGACCATTTATAACTATCATTGATCTATAGAAAAGGGCACAATATATATATATGGGGGTGTACAAGTAATAAGACAGTTTTCTATTGAGTTATTTAGTTGGTGCAAATGTGAAGGTCATTTTCAATTTATTTATAGTTTTGATAATTAATGCATTGGTGGGCAGTTTCACTCACGTTTTTTGGTGGCAAGAGTATTGGTGTTGATCTACATTAAAAAAATTGTCCCGATATTTTGATTTAGAATTTTTATAGTTATTTTAATTCTTACATATGTGTATGTAATTGAAATATTAATCACTTTTATATTAGCCACTAAGTTTGGATTTGGCAAAATGATGATTAGCTTAAAATTTGTAATGTAACTATTTTAGTTCCAGTCACAGTATATGATTGTTGATTGTAGATTAATATTGTTGATAATGCTATCATGTTTATCATTCATGTATTGTATATTATTTATTTTCAAAAGTTGACTGTGTTCATTTTCATTAACAATGATAATTGTATATTTTTGAGAATATTATTTTATATTTATTCTTGCAGTATACCTTTATTACCTTCCTTTATAACATTATTGTATAAATGTATCTCCTTATGCACCTATTTACTTTGATGTGATTATGTATTGTTCTCTTTTCTGTAAGTCTTTATTTTTATCTCTCAATATTGTTACTTATTATAAATTCATTGTGCTGAATTTAAATAAACAAAAGATATATATATATATATATATATATATATATATATATATATATATATATATATATATATATATATATATATATATATATATATATATATATATATATATATATATATATATATATATTAGCACGCTCTTAATTTTATATATATATATATATTACAAGTTTTATAAGAAAATTATTATATTTTCTATATAATGGAAGGTTTTTGTAAGTATAATTTTATGATATTTCAGTTAGATTAATTATTTATATGCATATAAATAAAATAAATGTATAATCATCTTATCCAAATAAATTATTGATAAGTCTTTTTTTTTTGCTCAAATTACTTTTAAAAGTATGTATTTAAAAAAGGAAGTAGCTTTTAAGTAAGTTTTTTTTAATTTTAATTACATATATTATTAATGTTAAAAAATAGTATTTATATGTATATAAGCATATATAATAATATATATAAAAACAATTTACTTACTATCAACGATTATCAAACCAGCATAATATCTGTAATTAAAGTTTAATATTTGACATTTATTTTAGATAGTGTTATGCACTGGAAATATTTCATATATATCTGTGTTTTTGAGTTTCAAAGAATAAAAAAATGAATAACATTTAATCTGTTTTTGTGCAAGTATAGTGAACATATTTGTTTAAAAGTACTTTACCGATTGTTACTTATGTAAATTTGAAACTTTTTGTTTGAGTTAGTTCTTTCAGCCTATAATTCCAAGTGATATCTTTTTTTAATTAGCTGTTTTGAGATGTGGACTCTACATTTTATTCACAGAGGGCATAGCTAGAATTTTTTTCACTGTCTGAGGTGTTTTAATATTTAATATTTATTTCAGATAGCATTATGCACTGGAAATATTTACATATATATGTTAATCATTATGCTCTCTCTTTATATATATATATATATTGTAACGGGATTGTCAGAAGAACAACTAAAAGCATAATTAACCATCAACCAGCATTATAAGTAAGAGAAAGTACCATTCATCATTAAATATAAAAGTAGATTAATACCATAAGTCAACAGTCCATCTTGAGGCTGGATTTGAACAATAAAAAATATAAATCAACAGTCAACCTTGTGACTAGATCGGAAATTAGTCTTCATAGACCACGCTAACTATTAATAGTAATTGCCAGATTCATAATAATATTTGACTCAAACCAAACAAACCAACTAATTTAGTTGACAAGTTCTCTGTAAGGTAACAATTAACTGCAAGAGTCAGCTAACATAATCAATGCATAAACTCTGTTAAATCTATTAAATTATGATGATGCAAATGCTTATTGAGAAATTTGTCATAAGTAATATTGCCAAGTATAAATAATATTGTTAACTGGTCATTATATACAAAATACATCACAAAGTATTTTTAATAATAAAATTCAAGATATCAATATAATGATAGCTATATTATTAGGTTTTGCTGACTTGAAGATTATAGTAATAGTAATTGTCTTAAAACTTTTACAAAGAAGTACTAGAAAAGTTACATTCATACTTTTCCCCAACTTTCTTGAAATACATTGTGAGACTTTACTTTTAGAAATTGTCACCAGGTTAAGAGTAATATTCATAAAGAGTGTGATATATTTTTTCAATTATTAGCCAAAACTTGTATCTCAAAAAATTTATAAAAAAAAGGCTACTATGGAAAATGCCAGATTTTAAATTCAAAGAAGAATTCTTAGCATACTCTGAACTAACATACAAGAAATCTGTTAAAAGGATCATTGCCCATGAACTTATTTTGAACCAGATGAGAAATATGTTAATTCTAGTTGTAGTGATAAATGGTATTTAATAATTCACAAGATAACAAAGTTAACACACAAAACAAATTCAAAAACAGATTAATGTGACACTCATGTTATCTGTTATTGCTGTTGAATAGGACAACCATCTTATAATTGCAATTGAATGCAAAAACAAATGCAAAAAATATGTATTAGTTAGCCAAAGTTAATTAGTAAAAACAATACCAAAATTAATAACTTGAACTGCAGAAATTTAAAATTACTCACTTTAACACTGTTTACAGAGGGCAAATGTTTGAGCTTTAAAAATGATAGCAGGTCAGGTAACTTTCGCATGTCCTATAAATGCTAAAAAATTGTAATTTCAAACGTATATGTTTTTTTATAATTAAATAAACTATCCTGGTGGTTAAGAATATAAGTGACAATGAACTGAATGTTAAAGGAGCTGCACGTGTATGAACAAACTTTTAATAAAAAACTCATAATTTACCAAATGTTATAGTCTTAAATAAAATAAATTCTTTTACAGAATGCAACTGGTTCAAACTGTTTGAAATTAGCATTCAAGTTATCAAGAATTTGGACATTGAAAAGAAAATGCACAGTAAGTTTTGGAGCCTATTTAAATCAATACAACATGAAATTAAAACAATCCCTGGTTCACATTGAACTCAAAGAGAATGTTGTGCAAATTATTTACAAATCACAAATTATTTTTTACACCAAAAAAGATCAAAAAATCATTAATTGAAGTAATGTTTTAAGCACTACTGAAAAATTGAATTGAGGCATTTAGAGTGATTATTGAATAACTGTCAATAAGAACAATCATAAAAGTGTTTATTTAGTGTGTAAAGTCTAACAAATCCAAACTTTCTTAAAGAAGTTGATATTTTTTTGCAAAACTAGATCTTTGTAATGTATTTTACTAAATATCTATAAGCAAGCAAACATCTGATAAAATTATTTAAATATAATTGTTTTACATTTGAATTAGCATCACATCAATATTTTTTATGTGAAGATAGCTTTTGTAATAACTGGACTCAAAACTTAAAGCCATAGTTTCCTATTTTGATGACATATTATTTATAGTAAATACAAAATTTGCATTAAATAGGAGACTCATTAATATTTGTAAAAGACTCTATAAATTTGGGGCAACAATCAATGCAAATAAGTGCATTTAAAATAAAACAAAAATAAAATATTAGGCAATGTTATGTCTAATAAAACAAAAGCCCCCACATCTGAAAAGATTAATAATAATTTCATTCCCAAACAATACATTTTCAAATAAAATTTAAGAAAATAAAAAAATTCAATTTGGTTCCTAGATTTGGATTAGAGACATACTACAAGATATGTTAGTCACATATATCACTAAATTTCTAATAATAATGAATTGAGAGATCTCAAGGAAAATAATAATTTTCAGCAAGATCCTACAATAAATGTTGAAACTACAATCTAATTACATGAAGAAAATAATAATAATCACATCTTAGCAGATGACAATATAATGAATATCATAGTGTCAAATTATATTTATATCTCAGTGCATTTTTCATTTTAGCTCAATCCTATCACAACCATATATTACTCCAAAAATCAGACCAACCTATCATATTATTGACACATTAGATACACTTACTTCTGAAGTAATCCATATAGCACATATTACAAATTAACTTTAATGACAAAAAGAAAACTAAAACTAACAGAATTCTTTAAGAATAAGAATTATTATAATTTATCCCTCCAGCATCATCTTCAACAGAGTATGATTAAGAGAATGTAAACGAATTTCCAAATCAGGCAGCCATTTTACATTATATATATATATATATATATATATATATATATATATATATATATATATATATATATATATATATATATATATAATGTCAAATTATATTTCTATCTCAGTGCATTTTCCATTTTAGTTCAATTCTATTACAACCATCCATCAGCCCAGAAAAGTCACACCAACCTCTCACACTATAAATACATTTGATACATATACTTCTAAAGTAATCCATAAAGCACTTGTTACAATTTAAGTTCATGCACACATTATTATTATTATTATTATTATTATTATTATTATTATTATTATTATTATTATTATCATCATCATCATCATCATCATCATTATTATTATTATTATTATTATTATTATTATTATTATTATTATTATTATTATTATTATTATTATTATTATTATTATTATTATTATTATTAAGTTTTAACAATAGTAAACTTTATTGATCCAATAGTTACATAGTATTATAATGCCACAGCAAGATACATGTTGAATCTTATTATTGTTAGTTCAATTTCAAGTCTACAATATTCATTTTTTTAAAAGTACATATCTGTACGGGTAATTTTACATGATTCTATCCACTTTATCAATGTTAATTAATCATATTATTGTCGAATAGGACCATAATCAGGACCATGCTTTGTTTAATTTTGTTTTTTATAGCTTTTCTATTTGCCTAAGCAGGGACCAAGTAGCTGCATAAATATCCAGGCTGGTGATATGTTTGTCTCTAACTTGAATTTTATTCAACCTATTTTCAAATGTGGCTGGATGCCTTCTGGTGTTATTACCCAATATGAATACACACCTAGTGCACCAAAGTGCATATAAAACAAATGTTGAGGCCCTTATGGCTGGTATAGATCTACCTTTGTAATTTGATATAATTTGCATCATTGTAGTATTTTTTTTCCTGTATTTGCTCTGCAAAATGCATCTAGTCTGCTCCAAGGCCTTGCAGTTAAAAATTATATGTTGTAAAGTCTCCTCAGCCATATGGCAAAGGCCACAGAATGGATCAACTGTCCTGTAGATTCTTCTGTGATGTAAAAAATACTTAGTAGGTAAAGCGTTCAAATTCATCTTGATTATAAAATCTAGGAACTTAGGTTCTAGTTGTCATTTTTTGTATTGCTTGACCATATATTTGTTTCCTATTTCTAGTATTGATGGGATCTCCTCGTTATAATTATTTTGATGTATAAACTTATATATTTCCCAATATTTATATTTTTGGTCCAATTGATCTGGAATTGTTCTTTCTCTCCTGCATTGGTAGACAGTGATTGCCAAAAAACAATCTTTTGGGGGAGGTCTATCTGTAGGTGTTATCTGCTCTAGGTGTCTTAATTTAGGAAATTGAGTGAGTATAGCAATTATTATTATTATTATTATTATTATTATTATTATTATTATTATTATTATTATTATTATTATTATTATTATTATTATTATTATTATTATTATTATTATTATTATTATTATTATTATTATTATTATGTCTTCTCTTGTAGTAGCATTTATCAAAATAAAAAAAAAGCTTGTTTAGAGCGTTAGCATGCTCTTAAGTTCACATATTATTATTATAAATTTGCAGCATAGGTGCACTGGTTCTGTTATTACCATATTGGGGATGTGATTGACTTGGTGTTTGAACCCATCATCTTTCCCACAAGTGCTGAAATAAAGACCGTTGGTGAGAAAGTTATATATTATGTTTGTTTTGGAACTCATGTACATTATCTATGTATAGAAACAAGTACATGTAAATTGTAATTTGTTTTGTTTATTTTTTGACTTATTTTTTAATCATTGTATTAATCTATCATTTATTGGTATTGATTGAGTTGTAAATAAATGTTAATTTTATGATTTAACCTAACTGTATCATTGCTATTAGTCACACATACAATCACACAATTCATTATATTAAATAGATCATATGTTAGAGCACATACTGTCACTGACAATGCATACAAGGTTTACTGAAGTTCTAATAAATATCTTACTGCTTTTGTTCTTGGGTAATTGGTGATGTACAGGCTATAATAAAATCCCATTTACCTCGTCATCACTTTAGATTTGTTTTGATAGTTATAAAATATAAACCAGATTTTTTTTTTACTTTTATTGATGTTCGTAATATTGGGACCGAAATTAATGAATAAATTTGCTCGCCAATATTATAATTTAACCTATTTTCTAATATTATAACATACACTTTAACTATAATAATAAGAGTCTCATTACTAATAATTTGATTTTACACTTTAAATTAATGATGAAAGATTCTACATTTTGTTTTTTATTTTGTTTACTTCAAAGTAAATACTCTACATAACATTGCTGTATTAAAATCCTGAGTATATCTGAGCTACAACCAATCATGTTACGATACTGATTGTAATTATTAATGTCTTGTTAAACGGCCAGCATTCCCCATGTTACAGTTAATATTAATGTAATGTATTAAATATATTAATTCTGGAAAATTAATCTTTAGTAGTTTTATGGATCATACCATCTTATTCATGGTCAGCCATAAAGTCTCATGTAAATAAAATTTCAGTTTAAGGTTTTTAAATGTAGTTTTAAGACACATTCATTAGTGACAATAGTTATTAAATTAATAGTCGCATAATTTATTTTGGGGTAATTTAATATACCATCATGTAATGTTGTAAAGGGTCTCTGTGGTGTACCCTGGCTACGACCATATTATATCGTACTAGTCTTGTGTTATATCATTAATTTTGCCGGTCACGGTCCGGGTGAACCTTTCGATTACAATATATATATATGCGTATGTGCTGATAGAAAAAAAATCAAAATAAGGAAAAAAAGATTGATACGCTATCAAAGAATACATGCGAGGGCATTATAACCGTGCTGTATTAAAACGAGTAATTACACAAGCTCTATATGTTTGTAATTACATGGTATTAAATATGAAATTTTAATAACAATGTTAGTTAAAATGAAATTATTTTTTTCCGTAGGGTTTAATGTTAGATTATTTAACTGGAACACGATAAGCGAACGACTGCTTTTTTTATGGCATTTTCCAAAATTATTGCGATGATTCTATTAAATTGCTTTCGTTGCCGCTAGACCGTTGCTGTGTATAAAATAGATTATGAAAAAGAAATATACTGTTTTTTCTAGTTATTAAGTTTTTACTGTGTGTCGCGTGTACCTGGCTTATGACCAACTTTTCAATATTTATTTCACAATCATAATTCAATGTGTATACATCTATATTATATTATTCACTGTGTATGTCTAAAAAATAAAGTGAAAGTGCTTTAAGCATGCTAAAAGTAATATAAAAAATTGTAAATTATTATATTTACAATATATTTATATATATATGTAGACACGTTTTTACTCAAACATTTGTTAACCAAATAAAAATGACTATTGCCATTTTCTTTTACCATTAATCTTACCCACAACACAAAATAAAATCTGTTGTGCCACTAATTTGTTTTCAAAATATTAAATACTATTAAAGAAAATGTAAATTTTACTGGTTTTTTTTTCTTAAAAAGATTGCATCGTTAATTTAAAGAAAAAAGTCATTGAACTCAACAATAATCTTCAAACGAATTTTAAGAAAGCCAATTTTGAAAACATAGAAAAAGGAAAATAATTAGTTATACAGTAAGTACTAAGCAGTCAAACCTGGCGTATATACATATATATATATATATCACTTCATTTACGTATTTTATTAAAAAAAAATAGTGAAAAAATTCTGGAAAAGTAATTAAATTAAATATTAATAGTCTTGCATTGGTGGTCGAGAGGTCAGCGCGACTGCCTTGCACTTACAGGCAATTTCCCGGGTTGCGGGTTCGCGTCCCGGCCAATGCTATGACACTTAATAAAAAAATTAAGTATTAATACAAAAATAACTAATGTACAAACAAAAAACGTTCTCTACTTTAACACCATCATTTCTAAACTCAGAATCATCACCTTCTTTAACTGAAAACTATTTAAATATAAATCTAACTGAAATAAATGTCAACATGTTGTACGATTCATGAATTTTAATATTCACATATTGTCTATTATTTAAAGAATTTTTTTTTCCTATTTACCAAAATTGCCTCAATATTTTTTTTTTAAAAATTATGCTTTCCCTTCTCATAAAGAGACTTAATATTTTCCAAGTCAAAATTGAAAAAAAAAAAACACATTTTTTTATAATCAAAGAAAGCTGATTTGAGAACCAGAATTGACAAAGTTGGGGCACGATCTGAAGAATTTATGCCCGGAGTTTTCAGCCCTACCATTTGCACCAAACCTTACAGAGCAATGATTACGTTGAAATATGAAGTGAAATATATGATTATGATACCCAGTTGGTGAAAATGCACCCTGCTATTATATGAAATTAGCTTTTGTATAAGGATTCACTATAATAATAATCATCATCAATTTTTATTTACTCTTTTGATTACCAGTCAACAATTTTTGTTTCTTTTTTTAAAATAATGATAATTTATTTTTAAAAAAATCACTGTTGTAAAACTATACATATTATAGAGTAAGTCATTTTTATATATAAAATGGCGATATTCCCTCTGGAGAAGGGAGTGAGATACTTTACAAACAAACTTGACTTAGAAAGTATACATTAATAAATTGCTTAATAATTGAAAAATATGACATTGATTTTTTTTATTTATTGTTACATTTTCATTTACGACTGTCAAACTCTCTCCATTCACAACTTTGACGCCATCCATTTCAGATAAATACAATAATGATTATTACTAATCATTTTCGAAACTAAAGGTTATCTCTAGCACAGATATAGACTTTAAACCTGTTAAAGATTAATATGTCTGATTTTTTTAAATGTTTTATTTAGAATCCACTTCCTGAAATGTATAATACGATTTTGATATTCTTAAGGGAATATTTTTTTTGTAAAAAAAACATACACAAACCGGCAGCAAAAAATTTTAATTTCATTAATTATTTAATTAAAAATAAACTTTCATTATGTGTAAAATTAAAGTGCACTAAAACAAATTTTAAAGAGTCTGTAGTCATTATTAACAGCAATAACTCACAAATGAATAGGCTATTCCAACTCCAAAAGAGAAAAAAAATGATAAAACTACTGAAAACAAGAATAATAATTGCAATTAGAAATGATTTGTAATAATACAAACCCTTTTGTAAATTATAAATACAATCACGTATAAAAAACTGTAGTTCAATATTCTATCAATATGTCATGATGTGTTTAATCTTTTATAATAACATTTTTTTAAAATATATATATTTCAACATCTTTTTTAATTCTAACTTTCAAATATATCTATTATTTCCTGTATCGTTCTAGTGACAATAATATTCTACTTTTTTTAGAATAACATTTAAAATATTTGTTTATAATTTGAATGCAGTTTGCTTCTATATAAAAGTCGTGTTTAAGTTCATCATAAATATTTTTTTAAAAAAAGATTTGCATTATTTATTCATTTTACTTAGCCAAACCAACAAAATAAAATAATGGTGGAGTCTATAATATCACATTCACCACATTAAAGAATATATTTATTGATCTTATGTTCTCACCATTGCATTTTAAAATTATAATAAAACAAAAAAATTCTAATGCCTTTATGTTATGTCATTACAATGTTCAAGTTTTACTTCCAATCAATAAATTAAGTAAAGTAACAGTTCTTTATGTACAAATGTAGTCACAATAGTTGTTTCTCTGTATTAAAATAGTTTGATTTTATTTTGTTAAAAACAATAGTGGATAAAGTATATGCTCTACCTTAACTTCCAAATCCATTTTCAGTTATAATATTACCAAATTATTTAAATTTCTTTATCTTTATAAGATCATAACCTAAAAATATTTGAAAATTTTCTTTCCATCACTGATTGATAAATAACTCAAGATTTTTGGAAATTAATTATTAAACCAAAGATTTTATATATTGCAGTCAGAATATATTTGGTAATTCATAATTTGAACTGGCAATGATAACCCAATTATATTGTAAATACTAAATAGAAGAAAATGAAGTTTTCGTTTATGCTTTCAATTGTTTTAAAGTAAAAATTTCATCATCAAATCTTGATCTCAGATTGATTAAGATACCTTTAAAAATTTTCCAAGACCATCATCATAAAATCAAAGTCAATGTTAAAACTAATGCATATCCTTGTTTAACCCTAGTTTTCAACTCAAATTTCTCAGATTTTGCACTTGTTACAATAATCGTTCACTCACTCTATTATATATTAATTGTTTAAGTATGAATAAATGTTGATGGCTTGATGGACAACCACCTAATTTCAAACAATGTCATAGTTCTGTTTCAATAATTGATTCAAATGTTTTAATAAATAAAAAAAACAGGGAATACATAATCAGTTTTTGTTTCTCCTATCCTTTTTTTATTTGTCTAGCAAAAAATCAATTGACATAGTATTTATTTATTTTCTGAAATTATATTATATCCCTAATACCCATTCATAAAAAACAACTAATATAACAAAAATCTTGGCAATATAGTTGTTGTAATGGATAATAAAAAATACTTTGTTATAATTACAAAAGTCTTGTCTATTCCTTTTGGTTTTAAAAATTTGAACAATAGAAACATCCTAAGGATAATTAACATATCTTCATAATTCTATATACTGGTAAAAAATCCCAATATTTTTATATTGTCATGTTATCACCATATAATATTAATAGCATTTACATTCTTTATTACTTTTAAAAATGCTTCATATAATTACAACTCACTATTGATGGTTTCGATTACCCAGCAATTTTCTTCAGTACTTGTAATTATATTTTCAGATCTTAATAGATAACTATTCAAATTTTCATATTTTAAAAATTCCCCTATATATCTCACCAGATCCTGCAATGTTTTCATTTTTAAGATTATAAAGTGTTATTCCGACTTTACTAAACCATATATCCTTGTCCAAAACTAAATGAAATAAAATGTTTGTCATTAAAAGTCTTCATTTCTAATCTTATATTATTATTTAAAAAGTGAGCAAAATATTCTCTCCATCTAATCAGAATATCATTCTCATCGTATGAAAAAGTATTCTTGATGGATATAATAGAATTAGGATATTATTTTTCAATTTTATAAGTTGATGCATTAAAAAAATATGTAAAATGACCATCATATTTATTTAATATTTTTATACTAATTGAAATTATTTTCTCCCAAAAGAAAATGCTTTCTCATAAATGTAAATAATACTAGTAAAAATAATAAAAGATTTTTATATTCATGCTTTATTTTAATTAAATGAATTATGATTTAATAAAATATCAACATGGGGATTTCAAAATAGCAAAGATCAAATTTATCATTATTTAAAAAAAAAAAAAAACTCACAACAACTTAAATGTACTTATTAGACCCTTTATTTACATAAAAATTGATACCTTTATCTTAAAATTCTTAATGAAATTTTTGTTTATTATTTTTGACTTTTTCCTTGAATGTTTAGCGTTATGTATTTGATTATATATTTACAAAATAAATATTTTCTATTGGAAAACATCAAAACAGTCATAATGAAATCTTGTAACTAAATTTTCATCCACTTTACAATGTCCAATCTAAGTAAAACTTTACACACATATATATTCCTGAATACTATACTTTATATATCGTTTAAAAATAATAGTTTTAGCAAAAAATTAACAAAAAAATTTTAAAAACTTTATTTTACATGATTCTTTCATGTAGCAAAATTAAACTATCTCAACTTTATTCTGCCACAATTTTTGAAATTATATAAAATTAAAAGAAATAAAAAATACTAAAAACAAAGAAATTATGAAAACATTTTTTATTCACATAAATGCATTAAAAATTAAAATGCACTAAAATAATAAAATATTTTCAGATTTTACAATATTTTTGATCTAAGATAATATTTCTAAATATATGAATATTATACAATGAGCATCCCAATAGCTCTTAACAAGATTTTCAGAATATCCCTATCTTCAGACCAATTTCTAGCTGTGGATTTTATCAGTGAGGCATTAGACATAAAAATTAGACAGATGAAATTTTTAATTAATTAATATCATTGTAGAAAAAAATAAATCAATTAATAAAATAATCAAATGGTTTATTTTTAGAAAATTCATAAGAAGTCTTCAATCATGAAGGATAACAAATCTGGGGACAATCCATACATCTCTAGCTAAAATAAAATACATATTATAATTTATCCATTTTAGGTTATTAATAAAATATAAGTCATTGTGGAAATTAATACAGAATCTGCTTAGTTGAAGAATATTGGAAAAAATTAAGAAGGATTAAATTTACTCTGTTCTTTTGATGGGTTATAATTAAATGTAATTCAAATATAGATGTTAAAACATCATAAAGCAAATATTAGTAATGACAAAATTAATATTTAATGTTTTTATCTGCAGAAAAAAATATGAACTTGTGAACAATATTAAAAAGAGTAAACAATTGGGCTTACTATGAGATTTATGTAACATAATTAAGATGGATACAATTCACAAATCTCCTAATACATTAACTTCATCATCAATTATTGGTATCAATAAAAGTATGTATATATATATATATATATATATATATATATATATATATATATATATATATATATATATATATATATATATATATATATATATATATATATATATATAGTTGAATATTTATAAGTACACCTGGGTCTTGTTTTATGTGGTAGATAGGTTCCTCAAAAACATGCACAAAAGAAATCACACAAAAAAGACTTACATTACCTTGAAAAATGGGGGATAGGTTCTGTAATTTTCAGAAAATGTGAGAGTCCCACACAATCCTCACCTAAAACAAGTTGATTCTTTATGAATTTACCTGTGCCTATATCAAATTAACAGATATAAATAACCTATACCTATCTTAAGCTTTTCATATATCAGCTATATATATATATATATATATATATATATATATATATATATATATATATATATATATATATATATATATATATATATATATATAAACTAATTAAATATTAAAAGAATAATTCTAAAAATGAATTATTTTAATTTATTTATATGCATATATAAATAAATATTTCCAACTAATAGTATTTTTTTATTAACCAAAACTCGACATTGACCAAGCCTTAAGTCAGCGTTGCATTTTATCAGTTGAAACAAAAAAGAAATAAACATTTGGAGTTCATTACAAATTGTATATTTAAACAATAGAGAGCATGAGCATGATTATGTGATATGCTTTTGGAAATTAATCCAAGTATAAAAACAAACTAATATTGTTATAACAATAATCTCCTATTTACTTATCGAAGCAATAACTATGTGGTAAATTTAAATGTGTTCGAATTTAGAACACATTTAACAAAAAAAGAAGATTCACTATTTTAAAACTTGTTCAAGTAATTAATTTTCTTACTTTTAATATTATAAAGAACTAAAAAAATAATCATTTAAATTGACAAGGTTATAAGAGAAAACAACGTCTTTGAAGTGAGTTTTCAAAATATATGTTTAAGAAGACAAAAATTTACAAAGATGTTCTCTGGTTAGACAATTTATGCCAAGGATTTCTGTTGATATTTTAAACCTGAACATGTAAATTTATTCCTACTTAATGCCTAAAATATAATCATCGTAATTCCCATTTTAAAAGCTGCCTTAATAATGGACTATTTTAATGAAGAAGTTAAATATTTTACTATGCAAATATTTAAAGGAATGAATATTTGGATGGCCTCTTCGAATGATGATCAATGAACTTTATCTTTCAACATTCATCATCATTTTCTTTCATCTAAGGAGGGAAATACAACCATTATTCTTTCTCATCTTGGATTACTTCATTGTATACTTTAATAACTCTTAAACTTTATTTCCTCTGTGAATAAATTGTATTTATATGGAAAAATTATTTCATTTATCAAATTGATCTTAACAGGATAAATAGAAAACTGATAAGATGAACATTTTATTTTATTTATTTAATAAAATCTCGATGTTGATATTTTGATATATGACTAAGGTAAAAGTTTTTAAATTATTTCAATTTGGAAGTAAGTTTTATTATATTTTAAATTGAACCTTACCTGGCAATTATCATAATTTCTTTTTAATCAATAACATAATTAATATAAGAATACACTCTATTGTTATTCTAGTGTGAATGGTTGATATCTGGTACAAACATAGAACACACACTGAATCATTTTAATGACACAATAGGTAGATTTATAATGTATGGTGGTATTATTTATTGTACACATGATTTTAAATTATATATATCTAAATGATTATATTATGGTTTTTTGGATGTTAAATAGTTTATTATTGTATCATATATAAGCACAGATTATAATTCTAAATTTTAATATTTTTAATTATTTACGTGATAATATTTTTGTTCCTATTACTGATTAAAATGTGTTAAACTTGATTTTAAAATTAAACAGGTATCGTTTGTTTATTTTATTTAGTCATTTTATAAAACCAATAATTATAAATATACATACTCATGCATATATATGTTGAATCAACTTAGTGATTTAATATTTATAAAAGAGTTATATATAGCTTATACTAAATTTATCATTACTATGGGCTATTTGTGGAAATGCCTGAAGAGAGTCAATTGCGATTTCTATTCTGAGCTCAAATTATGAGAGTAACGAGGTTATTAATAGAGGAGTGGATTGGATTATATTTTAAATCACATCATCTATGGCATTCTATAAGAAGACTCAAATCTGAATATAGTTATATATGACTTCCTCGAGTCCTGAAAAGGATTGATCCATTATAATATATATAATTGAATATTTATAATTACACCTGGGTCTTATTTTATGTGGTAGATATGTTCCTCAAAAACCATTCACAAAAGAAATCAACAAAAATAGACTTACCTTACCTTGAAAAATGGGGGATAGGTTCTGTAATTTTCAGAAGGCTCATAAAAGCAAAGCAACAATGAAAAATTACTTTAAAATTCACATTAAAAAAATAGGGAAATAAAGTATGATGAATAAAAAATGTCAAATATTTGAAAAAAAATTAATACAAAACAAACTTTTTTTTTCCTTTTTTTCTTATCTACAGGATTAATTTAACTTTTTTCATACATATTTTAATCATTACCACTATTTAACAATATGCATTCATTTGTGAACTTGTAAGAAATCAGATTCATCACAAGAGCAACAACAACTAGCACCACATTCAGTCTTGTGCTGTTTTAATGGTTTTCTGTTTCTGTATTAAAAATGAGAAGGCAATCAAACAAAAAGATTATAATTATCATTAGAAAAATTATTTTCAGTTTACAAAATCAATAAAATCATCATTATTTATTTTAAAAATTATTCATTTCTGTTATATCTAACAAAATATGTTTTAAAAGTTTAAAATTTTTAAATATTTATTGTGATATTTTTATACATAAGTATAAATCTATTATTATTATTATTATTATTATTATTATTATTATTATTATTATTATTATTTACTCATTAGTATAAGTAGGTTATTTAGATAGAAGCTAAGATTCTAAATACAGCTTCAGGCCATATTCATGTTAATGGCAAGTATAATGTAATATTTTTGAAAAAAAAATCTCAATTCAAAATAAGTTATTAATAATTTAAATTTCTTGATATCTAATAAATATAGTAAAATATGAAAGATATTAAAAAGAAACATAAATTGCACAACTTCAAAATCCCATTAAAATAATCCACATAAAACAAGATCCAGTTGTACAGTAATTAGATGAATAAAAATTTTATCCACTTGGAGCACTTTCAATTATCCTAGTAATCTTTGTCAAATATCACTTTGAAAGGTTAACCTTCCCACAAATTCATAATCTTAACATTTGCTGCCCACCTGTAAATAAAGTCATATTTGTATGTTTATATTAGCATAGCTTCCTTTATTTTCCTTTTATTGTTATTTTTTTCAATTTGCAATATTTTTACATTTTTAAAATTGAAGTCAAAACCATAAATACATGACTTATTATGGTCGTAAATAACAGATGCTGAAATATTATTATCTACTTTACAATTTTGTTTCGATTTCTGAATACATTTTAATAACAGCAAGTACTTTAATTTTTTTCAAATGTACATCTCAATTCACCTAAATATCCACTGTTGCATATACATATCCATTTATAAATGACACAATTTTTATTTATAAATGATGTTTAGCTTTAGAGTTATTTATTAATTTGTTTAATGTAGAAGGTATATAAAATACAATATCACATATGTCTTTATAAATATTCCTTGTAAAATTTACTTGATCATTTGAAATATATGGTATTGATATCCATATTTTTTATTAGCAGTAGAATCAGAAGAACTTCAAATTTACCATATTATGTGACATTGAAACTTTTGATTTATATGGAATATAACTTCTTTTTACTATTGGTTTAATGAACATACAGTAATCCAGCATACATTGATTTCTACTTATTTTAAAATCAAGAAACAGAACAAACATTAAATTTTCATCTGTTTTTATCTATTTTAAGCCTTTTAAACCATTTAATTTTTTAAACAACTCATTAATTGTATTTGATTTTCCACATACAAAAACATCATCAACTTATAAATAATATACAATAATATTTTTTTGACAAAATTACTCGTTTCAAAATATTTTCTTCATATGCAGAAATAAAATTATATATTTGAGCAACAGTAGCTAAACTCGTTGGCCAGCCATTACCCATTTTATAAAAATCCTTCTTAAAAACTGCATAAATATTTTATTAATAAAGCTTAATGCTTCATTTATAAATGTTATTATTTTCATGTTAACATTTTTTAAACTTATTGCCTTGGAAATAATTTCAGTAGATGCTAATTGATCAATTGATCCATACATTTCACTTACATCTAGAGTATATATTACGTCATTAACATCACTCTTAACATTACACATTTTATTAAAAATATCAGATGAAGAACATATTGTATAATTACTAAAACCAAGAATTTCTTGTAGCATTTTCTCAATTAAACAACACATTTCATAATACCCCCCCCCCCAATCAACCATTAATCATAGTGACTTATTTTCCATAAGCAGTTTTATATTTGAAAATATCCTTGGACATATTGCAGCAGAAGGATAAATTTTGTAATAAGAACTAATAATATTATATATTTCTTGTTCTCCGGTATGTAGCTTAATTATAAAAGAAAAATATTATTGCTTACAAAATTGCAGAATGGTTATGAACAATCAATTAGCAATGGACCAAAATAATTATATGCATGCTAACTCATAAAATTATGGGAATCTCATATTTTCTTTTTAGAAATCTGCTAAAGTTACTGCTAAATTAAAAATTTTCCAGAATTAATTAAATGGTCAATGCCAAACAAATACATAGCTGGAACTATATATCTATATATCCGTCATTATAAAGAAATTTATTACCCACATGTCGTATTAGTGAGCTCAATTAGCTACTGCTAAGAACATTTGAGATTGTTGAATTAAATCTAAAATTGTGAATGTCTATCCTATAGAAATTTGTCTCCATGTTTTACTAACTCATACTCATCTGAAATCACCATCCTTGTCTTCATGTCACTCAGGAAACTTTATGTTGGAAAAAGAAAAAAAACTTTGCAAGTGAATTTTTTTAAGTTAAAGAAGAATGACTTTTTTTTGGTTTGTTGTTATTGATATACCATAGACAGATAGATAGGTTTATTATTTATTTATTTGCTTATTTAACTTATACTATTTCCTTGGCTTCAAGAACATCTCAAAAAGTGTGTTGCAAGTTGCAATATGCCAATAAATAATTAGTATTTAAATAGAATTTCTTATGTGTTATATATATATATATATATATATATATATATATATATATATATATATATATATATATATATATATATATATATATATATATATATATATATATATATGCTTTTGTGTGTTTTATTGAAGAAAGGCAAATATTTTTTATTTATTTAATGTCTCAAAGTGAGAAATTGGCTTAGAGAGTAGGAAATGTATGAAAGATAAACATTGTTGTCAAAAATGGTAAGATCTCATTGACAATAATTATTGACATTTAAAATTTTAAAATAGCTGATAGTTCATATAAACTAAATGTTGTTATTTTTTGTTTACCATTTACTTTACCATAATATTCATGTATTATATAATTAAAATTATTTTCACACTCTTATTCATACATATCTGTGTCTGTCTTATGCAGTTATTTCATATAATGTCATATGCTAAAAGAAGTGAAAGAATTAGTGATGTATCTGTGTATGTGTATTTCTTTTCCAATGTATAAAATAAAATGTATAAAGTAGCTGTGAAAAAGAAAATTATTAGTGATATTTTCTATATTGATTGGGATTGAGAATTCTCTCCCTTATTATATTTAAGTATTTGCCATGAGTGAAGTATATTTTCAGATTGTGCACATATGCATTGTAAAAATAATATTTAAGAAGTTGATTGCAAGCATAAAGAAATAGTAAAATGTGTGCATGTTAAAAATAAAATAGTAATAAAAGTGAAAGTTAAATATTAAGAATAAATGAAAGTGTATAATTAAAATTTCCCTCCAAGATTGCATATACTAATAAGCTACCAATGAATGAAATTAGCAATGGCTACTAATTAAAATCCATAAACATTAGGACTAATTAAAAACCTTGTTAATATTTTAATCAAAGCAATGGACAAATTCAAAAACTAACTAAAGAAATGACAACAAGGTCATCATATAAATAAGGCCAAAATTTTCATAAGTCAGTGATACACATATCTAAAAGCAGTATTTTATTTATCTAAAGGTCAATCATCTGTTATACATGCTTGTTAATAAAGACAATGCAATGTTGAGCAGTTTACAGAGCATACAATGGACTCCAGCCACATTCTGACAGAACATCAGCAGTCTTTCCAATAGAAGTAATCCCCATCTAATAATTTAAAGCCACCAAAAAGTGTCTAACTACCTTGAGTAAGAAGTAGCCCAGAACTGCATTTGTCAGGACGGCAACAGAAGCCTATAATACAAACTGTTGGCAAAACACACATGTGAAGCAGCAACCAGTAAGAAGCCATCATGTTCCAAAATCCTATAGGGAATAACATTTTCTTTTTCCATTTCTAATATTAATTTGATTAGCCATTGCTAACTTTGAAGCCTCCAGAGTCAGTAAAAAAAGTGAACTCTATAGCATGCATAAAACAAACTATTTATCTATGTGTTTGAATTTTTGTGATAATTTTAATGATTTATGCTAAATGATATTACTATTGTTTATCTTACATTCAAAGATCAGCCTTTCAAGCTAATTGCACATGCGTCTTTTGCGAGTGTTAAATAATAAATGAATACCTCACTCCACAATACAAGATATAGTATTTATGCAGGAATAAAAGGAATCCTCTTATTCCTTCACCTCAAATTCTTTTATATAAGCAAATCTGAAGTACTGTTGAGTAAAGTGTGAGAGTAGAATTCTCACTTTAAATTACTATCTATGATGTTTGAATGAATGACATCAGTGAAATTGTCTAGAATTTACTAAACATCACTCTAACTCAACAGTACTTCAGATTTGCTTATATAAAAGAATTTGAGTTGTAGGAATAAGAGGATTTCTTTTATTCCTGCATAAATACTATATCTTGGATTGAAGAGGAGAGTATTCATTTATTTAACACTCTCAAAAGCGCATGCTCAATTAGCTTGAAAGGCTGCTCTTTGAATGTAATACAATTGTACACATGGTGTCATATAAAAATAAATGCTTATTGTATATCTTATAATATGTGTCTGCCTGAGATTATTATAAATCATTGTTTATATTTAATTAAAAATTTATAATTAGTTTACAAATCTTAGTAAGCATTTTAGTTAAAATAAATTTTCTTTGAAATTAATATTTTGTCGGTCAATTCTTTACTCATACCACTGATGAGAGCAGCGATTTATTATATTATCTTTTTGATTGTGATAGTTGGGGTTTCTTGGATGCAGAATTAGTTTGCCATCATTCAGGGCATGATAGTTACCTTTGTAATTAACTGGCCTGGAGTTTACTCTGAAACAAAAAAGTGCTTTGAATGAAAGGTGTTAAATCCAGCATCCAAGAAGATCTGTGTGCTTGAAATGTAGGTGTAGTTATGTATCTTATATATATATATATATATATATATATATATATATATATATATATATATATATATATATATATATATATATATATATATATATATATATATATATATATATATATATATAAGCTTCAGCTTGGTGATAGGAACCCTCTGGGTATTATGCTTCTCTGCCTAAGGGGACCGGTTTGGACCAATACTTAAATTGCATTGAAGTAGAGGGAATCTAATTTTATAATAATAAATGACATTATAATAATGCCATATGTGCTATAAAAAAGTCCTACAATATTCGATCTATTTCCCCAATTGGTTCAATATATATATATAATGAGAAAGACATCTATTTATTATGCCCAGTTTCTGGGGCTTAGAGTTTATCTCTCATATCCTGATCTATAGCCAATCCCAAAAAATTTTCAGTGTTGGTAGTAAAGGAATATTGTATTGAATTTATAAGAATTTTGTACTGCATTGTATACTTTATTAAAAACTTGTTTTATTTTTATATATATTATTTGAGTTGCCTAGATTTTGAAATTGTCATCGTTGTTGTCACAAATGATGCTTAAAATATTCAGAAAATCTTACACAAATTGCAGATGAAGACAAAATTGTAAGGTTAATATTCAATTATAGAAAAAAAATTAATATTAAATGACTAAATACTCTTTGGCATGATGTACTTTTCAGATAGAAAACATTGTTTGATGTTTTATTAACAGTGTACTCCTACAAGTATATGTTAAAAGATTTTGCTTTTTTTAAAAAAAATGGCAAAGTCATGGGCTAACATATATTAATTTATTAATTTTAAAAAATCTGAAAGTGTCAGTATTTTCAAATAAATAGTAGCATCAAAACAATTTGATCCAACATCTATGTACTTGATAAATTTTGTTGATTTTTCTTCAAACTCAAAAGCACTTTCGTGATTCCTTAGAGAAGATTTTTGGATTAGAAAAAAGGCAGATATTATTTTATACAATTATTTTATAATAATTATTACAAACAAGAGTATACATGATTACCTTCTTTGTTTTAATTTTAAAATAGAAGTTGATAAATTCTAGTGTAAGAAAATTACAATCATTATAGTCACCATATCTTGTGAAACTGATCACTAAATCTTATTATTTACATAGTGTTACAGTCTCTTGAAGTATTTTAAAATTATAAAATAAATTTAATATGTTAAAGCAGAATATTATAAATTTATCAAAGATTAAGTTTTATTTTTTAATGTTTTAAGAATAAATTTCACTCAAATAAGATTTTGTTGATATTCTGAAGTCACTCTACTTGGCTGTTTAATGTGAAAAACATTATTTGTTTTCAATTTTTAGAATGTATTGTTCTCTGTCTATTATTTTTTTAATACTTGCAAAATTTAAATATGATATTTTAAAATGTTTTTCATTTGTACATGAATATTTCTAACAAATAAAGTCCACTTTAATAAATTGTAATACAGAATTACAATTTAATGCTAAATTCAAGTGGTGAAGGATTACAAAAATGACATCAGGAGAACAATGTATATATCATCTTGCACAAAAGTTAAACGACTTTTTAAAAAAGAAAAATATGGGTTTAAAAGTAATAAATTGTAAGTAATTAATAATTAAATATTTATAAACTTAAAAAAGTAATTGATAAAATATATTCAAGCATTAAACTTAAATAGAGTGCTTTTTATTTAAAGAAACTTAACTTTCAATCTGACTATAATATTTTAGAACAATAATTTTCCTTAATACACCATCTCTTTACCATTTTTAAATGCACATTTTTAATTTTACTTTCATTTTATTGTAAAAAATGAGCGCAATACACAATAATATTTTAATTTCAGAAATATCTGCCGAAGTCAGTATTTTATTAAAAAAAATAAATTTCTATTGATTTATAATGTATTACAAAGAGCTAACTGCCCATACCTTTCAACTTATATGGTGCTTGAACGTGCCAATTGTCTATCACAGTCATCGTTTGGCAGCACATTTTTTCTAACTATCAACATCAGAAAGTACACAAAATCTTTTATTCTTTTGTAATAAATTTTGAACATAGAAACATATTTTCCATAACTATTTATATTTATAATTATTTTTATAATATATTGGCTAATACCATACTTAAATTTAGACCTTTATTCAAAAATATTAATTGTAAAGAGAAAAACAATGAAGAGAAATTCATAAAACTCTTAGCCAATATTTGTAAATTAATAACATTTAGTGAATGCAAGTAGAAAACATCTATTTTTTTATAATTATTTACATACTTATAATTATTTTTCACAATAGATTGACTAATAATGAGGTTGGATTTAGACTTTTATTAATAAATATTTAGTTTTAGAAAATAAAAGATGAGAAAAATGAATAATCAGGGCTTTTATTTACAAGCCAATAAAAGCCAATAGCAACTACACATTGTAATAAGGTGAAAAATAATTCTTTTGCTTCACTTCTAGCAAATGATTTTACTTTTTTCTTATATTTTTTTACAGTTATGAATTTTATTTAAATTTTTTTTGTTATATTTGAGTATTTTGAATGTAAAATAATGCAACATCACAGGAAGTCAAATGAGATGTAATTTCATTTAATCCTGGCGACTTACTACCAGAAAGCTCACTCACTGGTCTATAATCTAATCCAAAAGTATGGATACCCACAAACTACTAAGACAATATATCCAACAGATAGGCCTCCCCCTAGGAATGGATGCTGGTTTGACCAATTACTAAATACCCTAAATCTTCATAATAACATCTCTCTCAAGATTTCTTTAAAAACAGGATCACTTTATGAGATATGCTCACCACCATCTAATCAATCCTGAATCAAACATAATAAAACCAAAGCTTGGGATCTCCAGCCACAAGATCACTATATTATTTAAATTTTGGGCTTTTGAGCCAAAATTTTTCAATTTTCTTGTCAAGATAACCTTAGAAGCAATGCCTACCAATTGGTATCTAAACTTAAAAAGACATATTAATAACATAGACCCCATATGTCCTAATTGTCTCAGACATGAAGAGACATATGACCACATTATCCTTTCCTGCATGAGACTTGGAAAAATTAAGTAATTTATTTACCAAAACTCAAAAATTGACTTCTATAAAATTATATCTCTCAAAAACTGCATACTTAGTAGAGACATTCCAATCATCAGATTGTCAATTTTTTTAACATACTCTATATGGTTAGTTAGATGCAAGAAATAGTTCACACTCCTTCATCCAGATGTAGATACTCTCTTCATTCAGATAATCAAAGAAATTAAGGAGAGAGACAGATCTCATTCAACAAAATTCTTACATGTATAAACATGGAAGCTGTTTCACATTCCAAGATAGACTGTTATTAACTAATTATCCAATGTAAAACATATAACCTTTCCTATTATTACTTTTATCTAATTGTTTTTTAACACAAATGCAATTATTAATTAGTTATTTTTCAATGTAAGTCATAACTTTAGAAAAGTTGATTATATGTAACATCATTTGAAGGTCACTCAAAAATAAAATATTCGACGACTAATTAAAGTTTTAAGTTGCTTTACAGATGATTGTAAATGATATAAGATGAGTTTGTGAGTTTGGTATATGAGATAAGAAAGGTTGCAGCAGTAATGTGAAAAAACAAATCTATAAATCAGAAAAAATTGGATTTAAATTTGAAAATACTTATTCTACAACACATAGATAATGATTAAAAAATATTTCTGTGAAATTAATTAGATAAATTTCATTTTAATTCGAATTATAGATATTGAAAAAAAAAATACAATTAAAAATTGTATATGTAATTTTTTAAATGAAAATAATAACTGATATACTATTACAATATTAAACTTTTGATATGAAAACAGAAACCAAAATAAACCATAATATAATGACACATTTTTATTTTTTTGGTCATTGTAAGGTCTTTAGAAATACCTAAGGTAATGTCTAGAGATAACTGGCTCAGAAGAAAAAAAAAATTAAAAAAAAAAATTACACTATATATATATATATGACTTATTTCATTTTTATACTAATTTTAGTTTTGCAGTAATATTACAATACCAAATATCACATAATAAATAAATATGTATTAATGTTTATATTATTTTATTTCAAAATTTGAAAAAAAAAAAAAAGCTGTACCATTCATAAAGACAAATTGGGTCATGTGATGATACAACCATGTTTTCTTCAGTGAACTTTGATAAAAAAAAAATCTTACAGCTAGAAATAAAAAAATTGACTGAGTCAGTAATTTAGGGTATGATTTAATGAATAATATATATATATATAATTGAATATTTATAAATATAGTAATCAGATATATTTTAAAAATTTTATCCATTTAGGAGCACTTTCTACTATACTCGTAGTCTTTGTCAATTAACAGTTTGAAAAGCTAACCTTCCCACAAGTCTGTGATCTTAACATTTGCTGTCTGCCTGTTAATTAAGTCATGTTTGTATATGTATATTAGCTTAGGTTCTTTTATTTTTCTTTTGTTGTTATTTTTTTTCAATTTGCAATATTTTAACATTATTGTAATTGAAGTTTAATACATGAATTATTATGGTCAAGAAAAATGGCTGCTGAAACATTATTATTTACTTTGCAATTTTGATTTGATTTATGAACTCTTTTTAACAACAGCAAGTGCTCTTTATTTTTTTTTTCCAACATACATCTCGATTCTCCTATATATCTACTGTCACACCTAAAAAACCATTTATAAATGATACACTATTTATTTATAAATGAGATTTTATATTTAGAATTATTTATTAATTTGTTTAATGTAAGAGGTGTGTAAAATTCAACATCACATATACTTTTATAAATCCTCCTTATAAAATTTACTTGATCATTGGAAATTTGATATCGAGAGTTTTTTGATAGCAGGAAGATCAATATTATTATTAAAATTTTTATTCTTATATCTGGTATTAATATCGCTAATAACATTATATATCTGATTATAATTATAAGCAATATTTAACAATTTATTCGAATATATTTCAATATTTTTGCCTTTATCCAATGAATATTTACAAAGACTATTATTTCTAAATAAGAAGGACTTCAAACCTACCATTTTGTGTGACATTGTCATGCTTGATTCATATGGAATATTACCTCTTTTTACTATTGGTTTAATGATCGTACAGTATTCCAGCATACATTGATTTCTAGTTATTTTAAAATAAATAAACTGTTTCTTCAGTTTCTTGATCTTAAAATATCTTTTTAAAATTGACAATTTTTTAAAATTTATTATTTAGTATGAAATCCAAAACGATAAGGATTTCTTGGTAATTTAATTGTTGACTGATCTGGACTCTATCATTTCAATAGCACTCCCTCCTTTCTCAGTCTGGAATTGACTTTTATCTCTCTCTCAGATCTGTGGATGTCAGCTAGGCTGTCAGTGGGAAATTCTTGTGTAACACTTTCACATAAAACAAGAATAACTGTTATTAAACAATTCAAAACAAAGCACGATTCTTCATATAGTAGTGCCATCTTGTGCTAACAAGAGCAATCAATGGATGCCAGAGGCTTGTGCATAAAATACCTATCTAGTGCCTATTCATCCAATATCCCCAGACTAGTTTCTGTTTTGTGGCCTGAATCAGTGAGGAGCCTTGGATCTGAGAGCACTGCACCTAGATTTTATGGCATCCATTGATGGCTCTTGTTAGCACAAGATGGCACTACTATATGGATATTTTTGCTTTGTTTTGAATTGTTTAATAACAATTATGTGCTAGTATGAGATAGTGATCATGTGATGTTTAGTGGTTTAAGAATAACTGTTCTTAAATAATATAACTGTTTTATAAAGAAACTATAAAATTATTTTTAAAAAAACTTTTTTCAAATATATCTGTAAATACACACATTCTCATCCTTAACCAAATATATAAAACATGCCTATTAAAAAATAATCTAAATTATTTGAAAGCCTACAAGATCATTAATATTAATATTAAAATTTACAAAATAAATCAGTAAAACAAGTATTAAAATCAAAGTATGATTAAAAAAAAAATTATAATCTAGTAAATATAAATTAGTTTTAAAGAAGGTTAAAAAGCAAAATTAGAAAAATGATTTATTGAGTTTGTGTCTACAGACAATTATTTATATGTGCTTTACAATTCTAATTTTAAATAGAACTATTAAACCATTTAAAAATATATTATCCCTTTCACTAATACAAAGTTGAATAGAGAGAGAAACAAATATTTCTCCCACATTCTGAGGTATCTGGGAATTTGTTATGTAGGGTTTGAACTAAATACCCTACAATATATATTTGTGGCGGATGATAATCTAAACCAACTGATGAGTACTAATTCAGCTTGAATACATACAATGGAGATCATTTATCTTTTTCACATGCATATGGTCATGTGTATTGGTTGTACAAAATAGAGTAGATCAGTGAAATGAGCTTCAAAAACTATGTTCCGATGTGTTATATTACTTCTAAACTCCATCTATATGAATATAAAAAAGTGTACTTGTATTTCAAATATTAAACTTTAATTGGATATTATTAAATTCAAGTCAATTCATGATTACTGGACATTCAGTTATCAAAAAACTATTTTATGAAGTTTTACTAAATAAAAAATAACATTTTCATTATCACACAATCATAATTCAAAAGGTGTTACAAAAGTGGTAACTCGATTACGGTTTGCAGAGGCATCGCAGCGCCACGGCTTTGCTTTGTTGTTAAATAAATATATGAAACTTTTTTATATTATAAACGTTGCATTAACGTGAACAACCTTGTAACATCATTAGTTTTGTAACTCTCAATATAGCATTTATAATTATAATCAATTATATGATAAAGTAATATTTGAAGATGAAACTTTAGAACACTATTATTTTGAACATTATTTATTTTGTACATATTAAATGAAGAATTTTTGGAACACTAATATTTCAGTAATCAATAATCTAAGTTAAATAAATAAATATTTATATTTTTAAAATTATTTGAATATGTATATACTTTTTCGTATAACATATGTACAATTATTCTAGTTTGTATGCAATTGTTTGTAGACAAATACTGAGTTTAATTTTATGTTAACATTTATTTTTGAGTACATGCTACACTTATTGAATGTTAAATATAATTTGTATGTTAAATCTATCTATCTATCCATTCACCAATTTATCTACTTATCTATCTACCTATTTATCTAACGATAATACCTATTTATCTATTTATATAACTATTGAATATCTACCTGTCTGTTCAGCATATGTTTATCTATTTATCTCTCACTCTCACCATTCTATCTTTATCCATCTATTTATCTATTTACCTCTATATATTTATCTTATCCATTCATCTCTTCATCCATCTATCCATCCATTTGTCTATCTATATATACCTGACTCAATCTATATAACTATTATATAAATCTACCTATCTATCTATCTATCTATCTATCTATCTATCTATCTATCTATCTATCTATCTATCTATCTATCTATCTATCTATCTATCTATCTATCTATCTATCTATCTATCTATCTATCTATCTATCTATCTATCTATCTATATTTTATATTCGTAAATAATTCTGTACTTATTTAGATAAATTGACTGAATGATTAATGAAAAGATAACTTATTAAATAGATAGATAAATGAACTAATATATATTTATATCTTCATGTCGCTTTCACACAACATTCAAGATAATTGCTCTAAACATCAATATATCACGTTATTTCTTAAGGCTAAATTAATTAACAGATAATTTACTAAAGAGGACAAAAGTATAACAAAACAATTATTAAATTAAATCAAAAATATTCAACTAAATTAAACTGAAACATATTTATCATTTTTGTTCTTGTTTTATTTTCATTTTTTTATAACTATTTAGGTTAATATATATATATAATAATTACATAACTATTCATTGAAATTAATACGGGAAATATTAAGCTGTTATATATATATATATTAAAGAATATATTACAACAAGTGGTAAGAATTTTTTAAGCTGTAGGAAACTAGAGTTTTTTGCGGATTAAGTAATCTATTATCCATACATAGCGATAATCCTTTAAATTGAAGCAAATTTCTTCAATAAGTATATTATATACTCTTCGCATACTGATTTTGTGTTGATATTTCATCACGTATTACATTCGTTTCCAATTATGCCTAATAAAATATCGATTAAAATAATAGATTTGTCACACACAGTTAATCAAAAATATTTTAAAGTAGAAAAAAATTATTGAAGACTTCTAATTAATTATTAATAGAAATACTTTATATATATATATGTGTGTGTGTGTAATGGGCTGTCTATATACATAAAACATTTTTTACAAAAATCATTTATTGCAAAAAAAATCAAAATATTTTTTTTATCAAATGTTATCTTATATAAGTGTAAGCTCAACAGTAAACATCAATTCTCTTGAATATAATTGTTTTTGTATAAATTGCTTTAGGTTTAAGTTTTGAAATTTGCTATGTATGGTTATATTTACTGGAAATAATAAAATTTCTATATTTATAAAAAAAAACTATTTATGTTTAATGTTGTTACCTGTGACTTTTTGTTAAAGATTCGTGTTCATCACTTTGTTTCATCTGGTAGTAACATTTTTTTTTTCTGGTTAAACATTTTTATATGATGATGATTTTGTTTTTATGCAGTGTTGTTTTGGATTTGATACTAAACCAATTTGCAATTTTTAAATTTGTTGAGATCTGTAAACAAATATTTTTTTTATATAAACGCACATACAAATTTCAAATTTAAAGATAACTTACTTCTTTTATACAGCAACGTTTTTTGAAAAATGATTAAAACTCATATATTTATATATGATAGATGATTTAATAGCTGTTATAATATATATCATTAATTCATCTATTGTTATTTTAATATATTTATTTTGTCAGTTGCTTATGGCAATATTTTCAGCTTAATAGTGATGTAAATATGATTAAGTTAATCTGTCTGTTATACCATGACATATTTAATTTTTTTAGTTGAAAGCAAATATGTGAATATGTTTGTGTTGCTTTTCTCTGATCTACTCAATGAAAGAGTTTTCTGAAAACAATTTAAAAAAAAAACTTGTTATTAGATAGAGTTCAAACATAAAATATTAATTAAGGACAGATAATAATTGAAGTCTAATTATACAGCTTATAACCTCGTAAATGAACAATGAGCTAACAATAATATCCTTTAAGTTTTAATATTTGTTTTATGAAATTTTATTATTTCCCAAAATAACTTTTTATTAATATATAACTAAAGTCACTAAAGCATATTTTTTTCTATCATGTAAATTAGAGCTTCATAGGACTGATATGCTTCTGATTTACATTTAAATCTAGGTTGTATAAATGTTAAACTGTTTTCAATAGATGGAATATTTTTATGTGATTGATTTATAACCAATGCATTTAACCATATAACAAATGGTGTAGGCTGGTAAAATATATTTAACTATTTTTATTCAGAAGATAAAACACAGATGGAAATCATGAAAAGAGAGAGTAAATCAAATGACAATATCTTTCTCCTTCACTATTCCTCTATAAGAGAATCTTGGAATGATGTTTGCTCTACAAACTGCTTACCTTTTTTTCTATATAGTGTCATATCTGTAAAGTTGTACACCAAGTTGTTTTCAGTTTAAAAATTTAGAATGCAGGAAATAATAAAATATTAAGAATAAAAAAAAAATGAGGGAAAGGAAAATTAAATTGCTAACCTCAAGTTTAAATCTGGTTTATAAACTTGCAATATTCTTTAAATATTTTATAATTTATATAAAATTGTTTAATATTTACTAAGGCTATGAATCTTAAATCATGTGTGCTTGAAAATGCAAAGATAGGGACCTGTAGAGGTCTTAACCATGAGCTTATGTCTTGGAAGAAAAAAGGCATAAGCTTGTGGTTAAGACCTGTAGAGATCCATATCTTTGCATTTTCAAGTGCACATGATTTGATGTTTACTGCCTTAGTAAATATTACTTATGGAATCAATGTGCAAATTTATAATTATAAAATTGTTTAAAAAACTGTAGAGGATGTTATTGATATCTAATGCAAATTGATTATAATCTGGAAATAATTTAAGATTATTTATTTTGATTGATTAAATTATATATATATATATATATATATATATATATATATATATATATATATATATATATATATATATATATATATATATATATATATATATATATATATATATAGTTTTAACATTATACTAGCAATTAAAATTAAATAGAAATTCATATAACACTACAATACTAGCCAAAACAATTAAATTTTACTAAAATTCTCACACAACCATGATTTCATCTATTAATAAATAGACCTTCTCAAGTGAAGTTCAATTAAATGTAAACTATATGCATATATTATACCATCTACAAATAGATGGTACAAATATATTGGCATTTAAAATATTTAAAAGTAAATTTAATGATCTTATTAAAAGATGCAATTTTTATTTTTATTTAGTTAGTGTATTTAATTTTTGTTTTATTAAAAAAAAAAAACCTACATTGAGAGTTGATTTTTTTTTTGCTTCAAATTATTTATACATAGTTTAATAAAGTTGAAATTGAAAAGAATAAAAAAATGCATGCATATTACTAATCCATATATACAAAAAGAATTCCAAAAATACAAAGATTTCGATCAAGAACGCCTTTAGGATATTGATTAAAGATGGCAGAAATAATTTACTAAATAAGAACTTTGTACCAGTAAAAAAAAAAAAAAATGGATAAGATTATAAACCTAAGCATTATGATAATAATAATAATAATATGCACAGAATTTTCAAAACTGTATCAAGGTATAAAAATAAAAGCACAACTTCAAACTATGTTTTTTCTCTTGTTTTCTGGTTATGTGTTCTTAGAGTTGAATGTTTCTTTGAGAGTGGCCCATTGCAGTGAAATGCATATACACAGGAACCTTACTCACTTGCTGAATGAAGTTATCATGCAATAATAAAAATGAAACCTTGTGTACACCATCTTTTGCAATGAAGAGGTCATCACAACCAAGCTTCTTGCTCAAGCTGTGGAATGAAACAGATGTATGAAGATGCCAGCAGGAGAGATCAATTAAATGTCAAAGAACATGGGGATCCCAAAGTAAGATAAATACATTATAAAAACTGATAGAAGTTTATCGGTAAGTTAAGATTATTTACTTCCAATTTGTGACTTTAATTATTGGTTAAATTTATATTAACCATGAATGATCATGCTGATAGTGACTAATTTTCAATTTTTGAAGGAACTAGTTAGAAGAATTTAAATGGAACAAGAACTTTCATCTGATTAATAATATTTGGATTAGTGTATATTTTTTCTGTCCAATTTTTTCTTTACTAATTCTTGCATAAATATTTTAAATAGATTTTAATAAAATATTTAGTATTAATTTAGCATGCTCTTTGTATATTCTTAATTTGAATATTAGATGTTGTGAATGTTAATTAATTAATATTTAATTAAAGAAATTATCTTTGCCATTCTATTTAATAGTTATTGACTGAGCTCTGGGAATAATATTCTCTAAAAAAATAAATAAAGTTACTGGAAATCATAACCCTGATCTTTTAATTACTTGTGTCAAAATTATGGGATATGAGGAAGGTATGAGTCTATTGACTATGGTGCCCTCTTATAAATTAAAACTAACTTCATCAACAATTCCAGTCACAATAATTAATAGGCCAGTTAATCAGGAAATATAGCTATGTTTTTTGGAAATAGTAACAAGATATTTCTTTCTCTATAGCTTTATAGTGTGTAGAAGAAAGATACCAGAAACTAGCAAAATGTGAAAAATGTTACAATATACATGCAAACAATATAGTAAACCCATTATTCACTTCAACAATTTCCTTTTACATCAAAGAATCATGAAGACATCCTTTGATGTGAACATTGATTGTTGAAGTGAATGATGAGAAAACTTTTCTTTTGTATATTGAATGTATGTTTAGTTTAATTTTAAGTGAGGATTATTTGTTAATAGATGAAATTAGGGTTATGTAAACATTTTAGCAAAATTTTAGTGTTATGGCTAGTATTATAATGTTATATGAATTTTGGTTCTATAATTTAATAATATTATTATTTTTTATGACCTAACAAATGAATATTAGTACAAAAATGGTTATATAGGCTAGTATCATTATTAGTAACATTTTGTGAGATTTACTTTCAATGATGGAGTTGCAGATATTGATACTTACAATACAGAATTATATAATTTTAAATCTTCTCATTCGATAATTTAATTTATAAACCAATTAAGCGTATGTCACGCTTGAATGTGAAGCTATAATAATATACAGGAATTAATATACGCTAAGCGCTTTCGAGGTCCTTTACCTCATATTCATAGTGATGCTGTGAGCTGCGAAATGTAAAAAATGGAGCGGGAGAAGTGGTATGCAAAGCATATGCAAATGGGCTAAATAGTCCAGCGTTTAGAGATGTCGAAGCAGGTGTCACGTCTATTGATAGAGTTGTTATTGCTATTGATGTAGTACGCTTCTCTGATCTTCCGCTTAATGTCGTTTTTCTCGATACAGACTATTTTAGGGTGGGAAGATTCAAATAAATGTCCAGTCTTCTTGGAATGTTCCAAAAATGTTGATGAGTTATCGTTGTTTTTCATAGCTCTATTGTATGTGTATCTGTGTTGTGCTGTCCGGGTGATTGTGCCTGCCTTGGTTTCTCCAAAATAAATGGCGCGGCAACCGGGTTGTGGGCAAGTTATGCTGTAAACGACATGGGGGGTCTGAGAAGGTTCTATTTTGTCCTTGGAGTTATTGATGAGACGATTAGTACAAGGGGGTGTATGAAAGCTGATTTTAAATTTATTGTCTAAAATCTTGATTAGTTGGTGGGAGATTTTGGATATGTGGGGAAGGGTGATATATGGAAGTTTAATGTTGTTTTTATTAAGGGTGATTTTTGTATGAAACTGTTTGATTTTGTTGTTGATAGTGTGGAGTTTATAGCCTGCCTGTAGTAGATCTTTGGTGTAGAGATGTATGTTGTTCTTTCGATCTGCCTCAAACTTGCACAGCTGCATGTTTCTGTGTAGGAATGCTTGTAGTCCTGCTAATTTGTGAGAGTTAGGAACGTTAGAATGTGGATGTATGAAGCCTCTGATTTCAAAAGGCTTTATAATCATTGAATAATTTATACATGTTTCATCGCACGTTAACTTAAGATCCAAATAATTTAGGCTTTGGGATGCATCCTCAGATGTGGAATTAATGGTTAGATTAGTGCTGTGCATTAGCTCTTGTATAATATTGTTTGTGGTGTGCTGATTGGCTAGAATAAGTATGTCGTCTACATACCGCATATATAAAGTGTGGGGGTTGTCAGCTTGGTGTTTAGGCACTATTAGTTTTTCGTAGTAATTAAGAAAAATGCTAGTTATGATTCCGCTGAGGGGGAGGCCCATAGGCCATCCACTTTTCATATTGTACCAAGCATGCTCAAATGTTGTGTATATATGCTTATCCATCCAAGTTAAAAATGTAATGATGAAATTAATGCGTTCAGATGACATTGTATTGGTAAGTTTTTGTTGGATAATGTGAATAGATTGTTTTCTGTCCACAGATCCATACAACTCTTTGACGTCAAAGGTGGTCATTCGGAAGTTGTTACAGATCGTGGCTTTTTTGACTTTCTCCACGACCTGAAAGGATGAATTAACAGAAAAATTCCCAAAGCCCAGGCTGTCGATTAATAGTTGATTGACCAATGTTGCGGTTTGAAAATAATGGACTCCCCCAAAATCCATCATTAGACGCAGAGGTTCACCTGGCTTGTGGAGTTTAATGTTGGCAAACACTCTAGGAGCTTTGGTGGAGGAAGGATAAACTCGGTAGTATTCTATGGTAGAAATGCCTTTGTTTTTATAAGGACGGAGAATGGATGCAATAAACTTATCGCGGTTAAGCTTATTGTTGAATTGTGTGACAGGAGTGAGTTGTAGATTTGTGATTTGTTCTTTTATTTTATGCATATAGTCTTGCGAATTTAAGAGCACAAATCTGTTGCCTTTATCTTCTTTAAGGCAAATTAAATTATTATGATCAATGAACTGTTTCGTAACTTTAATGTCGTTACTCCAGCTATAATCTTTTATATGTAGCTGTTTTTGTGAGATAGATTTAACTATATTTGTTATGAAACATGTATAAATTATTCAATGATTATAAAGCCTTTTGAAATCAGAGGCTTTATACATCCACATTCTAACATTCCTAACTCTCACAAATTATCAGGACTACAAGCATTCCTACACAGAAACATGCAGCTGTGCAAGTTTGAGGCATATCGAAAGAACAACATACATCTCTACACCAAAGATCTACTACAGGCAGGCTATAAACTCCACACTATCAACAACAAAATCAAACAGTTTCATACAAAAATCACCCTTAATAAAAACAACATTAAACTTCCGTATATCACCCTTCCCTACATATCCAAAATCTCCCACCAACTAATCAAGATTTTAGACAATAAATTTAAAATCAGCTTTCATACACCCCCTTGTACTAATCGTCTCATCAATAACTCCAAGGACAAAATAGAACCTTCTCAGACCCCCCATGTCGTTTACAGCATAACTTGCCCACAACCCGGTTGCCGCGCCATTTATTTTGGAGAAACCAAGGCAGGCACAATCACCCGTACAGCACAACACAGATACACATACAATAGAGCTATGAAAAACAACGATAACTCATCAACATTTTTGGAACATTCCAAGAAGACTGGACATTTATTTGAACCTTCCCACCCTAAAATAGTCTGTATCGAGAAAAACGACATTAAGCGGAAGATCAGAGAAGCGTACTACATCAATAGCAATAACAACTCTATCAATAGACGTGACACCTGCTTCGACATCTCTAAACGCTGGACTATTTAGCCCATTTGCATATGCTTTGCATACCACTTCTCCCGCTCCATTTTTTACATTTCGCAGCTCACAGCATCGCTATGAATATGAGGTAAAGGACCTCGAAAGCGCTTAGCGTATATTAATTCCTGTATATTATTATAGCTTCACATTCAAGCGTGACATACGCTTAATTGGTTTATAAATTAAATTATCGAATGAGAAGATTTAAAATTATATAATTTACAATTATGAACTTTTATCAACAAAGACTCATATTACGTCTCGGCATTTCAGTCAAAACATTGGAACAGCGCCTTACGTTCTTGTCTGAATGCAAAAGATTTAAAATCGTTCCAAACTGCTGCAAAATAAAAATAAATGACTCCATTTATAATCGCGACAAAATCATTGACAAACTACAATTACGCCTCTTGACTTTTGTTATCCACGGATGTAAGAACGCATTACGTAAAGAAAGAAAAAGATGGAGCACAATTACAGCAAACAACACCCTCCCTCAATGGATTATCGATAAACTTAACTTCACAGAAATAAACCACCGCAAACGCTTCGTTTTGAAAATTAAATTTTTAGCTAATAAACAAAATATAAATATTGATTTACTACAAACTTCATTTGTCAATAGAACTGGCCTCACTCCCCCCGATAGAATAGCAAGAGTCCTATCCCTTGGACCTAGATTTGTAGGAGGCCAATGGAGACAACCTAAATTAGAACTAATCGCTGACGTCGAAGCAAATTTGATTAATAATCCACATAGAGATAGCATCATAACAAATATAGTTAAATCTATCTCACAAAAACAGCTACATATAAAAGATTATAGCTGGAGTAACGACATTAAAGTTACGAAACAGTTCATTGATCATAATAATTTAATTTGCCTTAAAGAAGATAAAGGCAACAGATTTGTGCTCTTAAATTCGCAAGACTATAAGCATAAAATAAAAGAACAAATCACAAATCTACAACTCACTCCTGTCACACAATTCAACAATAAGCTTAACCGCGATAAGTTTATTGCATCCATTCTCCGTCCTTATAAAAACAAAGGCATTTCTACCATAGAATACTACCGAGTTTATCCTTCCTCCACCAAAGCTCCTAGAGTGTTTGCCAACATTAAACTCCACAAGCCAGGTGAACCTCTGCGTCTAATGATGGATTTTGGGGGAGTCCATTATTTTCAAACCGCAACATTGGTCAATCAACTATTAATCGACAGCCTGGGCTTTGGGAATTTTTCTGTTAATTCATCCTTTCAGGTCGTGGAGAAAGTCAAAAAAGCCACGATCTGTAACAACTTCCGAATGACCACCTTTGACGTCAAAGAGTTGTATGGATCTGTGGACAGAAAACAATCTATTCACATTATCCAACAAGAACTTACCAATACAATGTCATCTGAACGCATTAATTTCATCATTACATTTTTAACTTGGATGGATAAGCATATATACACAACATTTGAGCATGCTTGGTACAATATGAAAAGCGGATGGCCTATGGGCCTCCCCCTCAGCGGAATCATAACTAGCATTTTTCTTAATTACTACGAAAAACTAATAGTGCCTAAACACCAAGCTGACAACCCCCACACTTTATATATGTGGTACGTAGACTACATACTTATTCTAGCCAATCAGCACACCACAAACAATATTATACAAGAGCTAATGCACAGCACTAATCTAACCATTAATTCCACATCTGAGGATGCATCCCAAAGCCTAAATTATTTGGATCTTAAGTTAACGCGCGATGAACCATGTATAAATTATTCAATGATTATAAAGCCTTTTGAAATCAGAGGCTTCATACATCCACATTCTAACGTTCCTAACTCTCACAAATTAGCAGGACTACAAGCATTCCTACACAGAAACATGCAGCTGTGCAAGTTTGAGGCAGATCGAAAGAACAACATACATCTCTACACCAAAGATCTACTACAGGCAGGCTATAAACTCCACACTATCAACAACAAAATCAAACAGTTTCATACAAAAATCACCCTTAATAAAAACAACATTAAACTTCCATATATCACCCTTCCCCACATATCCAAAATCTCCCACCAACTAATCAAGATTTTAGACAATAAATTTAAAATCAGCTTTCATACACCCCCTTGTACTAATCGTCTCATCAATAACTCCAAGGACAAAATAGAACCTTCTCAGACCCCCCATGTCGTTTACAGCATAACTTGCCCACAACCCGGTTGCCGCGCCATTTATTTTGGAGAAACCAAGGCAGGCACAATCACCCGGACAGCACAACACAGATACACATACAATAGAGCTATGAAAAACAACGATAACTCATCAACATTTTTGGAACATTCCAAGAAGACTGGACATTTATTTAAACCTTCCCACCCTAAAATAGTCTGTATCGAGAAAAACGACATTAAGCGGAAGATCAGAGAAGCGTACTACATCAATAGCAATAACTAACAACTCTATCAATAGACGTGACACGTGCTTCGACATCTCTAAACGCTGGACTATTTAGCCCATTTGCATATGCTTTGCATACCACTTCTCCCGCTCCATTTTTTACATTTCGCAGCTCACAGCATCGCTATGAATATGAGGTAAAGGACCTCGAAAGCGCTTAGCGTATATTAATTCCTGTATATTATTATAGCTTCACATTCAAGCGTGACATACGCTTAATTGGTTTATAAATACAGAATTGAATAATAATTTTATAGCATAATTTTCACTACACCACTCTTGCATAAAGTAAGGACTGGCTTTTATTCATTTATTACACCTTGTGAAGAGGTTTAATCATAAACAAATGACCAAAGATATGTGGAAAAGATTTATGACCTCCAAGAGCACATTTCACATAGCTTTCATTATATGTTTATAATTACATCCCTGCTCAAGATGTTAAAAGTAGATATAAACCAGTTCTTACCTTGGTTGAAAGTGGTGTTTACACTACAGAAATATTATTCAATATTAGATAAATTATTAATGTCCAAAGTGTATCACTTCTGATGGTGAACTGTTTATGAACTCCTAGCAATAAACCATTTGATTTACTTTTCATATTATTTATAAAAAATTTAAATAATTTCTGCTAAATGTTAAATTGAAATATACACTAATATATATATATATATATATATATATATACGTGTATTTTATTTATTTATTATATATATATATATATATATATATAAATAAATAAATAAAATACCCGTTAATTAAAAACAATATTAATACAATTTATCCAAACTTCAAACACTTTTTAGCAAACTTTATTTGTACATACACCTACATTTCGACTGACTTGCAGTCTTCTTCAGAGTAAGGTTATTCTGATCTTCTAAATAAAATAACCTTACTCTGAAGAAGACTGCAGGTCAGTTGAAATGTATGTGTATGTACAAATAAAGTTTGCTAAAAAATGTTTGAAGTTTGGATAAATTGTATTTATATGATATTACGGCAAACATAAAGAAAAGTGTGATTTTGGTAATATTTATAAAAACAATATTGTAATTATAACGGATTTTAAGATTGTTTGTAATTGTTTATAAACCGTTAAAAATATTATTTCAATTATAATTATATATATATATATATATATATATTATAGGCAATTCAGCATGTGCTCTGTACGCTTGAACCACACTTAAAATATTGAATAATTATTTATTTCAAGTGAAATTTTATTTGGAGTTCCCTAAAAGTAAAGTAAGTATAAAAAATATTTTTATTTTATAATATTTTTTGTATTTAAATATACTTCATTGTTTTGAATAAATATTATAAAAATGAATAATTTTGTATTTCTGACTATAAAATTTATAATTAGATTTATGTTTCTTTGTTTTTTCATTTTATATTTATATTGTTGTAAAAATATAAAAGTGATGCTATATATTGTTTTTCTTTTTTGCATTGTAGTTTTCAGCTAATTTTTTTTTTTATTTTTGAGTTTAAATTTGCAATGATTATTATATATTTAAACATATTCTGAAAGGTTTTTGGTTTAAAACTTTTTTAATTCTCTTCAGAGAATAATAATGTTGATTTTAAAACTTGTATAATTTTCAATACTTAAATCATTGGAGGTTAAATTTTTACAATTAATTCCAAATTGATTTAAATTTATTATTGTAAATTTGAATAATATTTCTAATTAATATTCTTTTTTTAATTAATTCAATTATTTCAAAATAAATTTCGAAGTATAGTACTCATAAACATTCTAAGTGAAAATCTTTTATTTCTTATAACTTTTTTTAAAATTTATTGAAAATCCATATCTATTTTTTTTAGATCAAGAATTTATATATATATATGTTTCAACTTCTTCTAAATACTATCGTTACCATTCATCTTGGTCCCTGCCACACATGACCCTTTAACTTCCCAACGATGATCAAAAAGAATATCAAAGAAAAAGCGCCAAAACAAACACAGTGATTGTCAATCTATCTTACACATGATAAACATTTGATTATTAAGCAATATTAAAACAATATTGTATAATCTAATTCAATTAACATATTTTATTTCTGAAAATTCAATTTTCACTATGTTTGGCAGTTTTTCATTCAATCCTGATAAATATATAAATTTGCATTCTTATTCTATTTTTAATTTTCTGATGTGAAAATTTTTCTTGCATATTTCTGTGACTTTTATTTTACCTGTTGATTTCATATTGTAAATATTATTTAATTCAAATAACAACTTTATTAATATTATTAGTTTTTTTAAAACAAAAACAACATGTAAATCAATTTATTGATAAACTGGAAGAGCTTTTCTCCTTTCAACGATCTCATGTCATATGTCGCAATCTTTTATATCTAGAAACCACTTTTACTGTTGTACTAATTTTAAACAAAAAACTCCAGCCAATTATATATATATATATATGGGTGTGTGTCTTTTAGTATGCATTATAAGCAGTGTATATTTATAAAATAAATCAGTTAAATAAAACTAAAATGGTTTACATAAAAGGGTGTTTTATTGACATTAATGGCCTCAAATTTAAAAAAAATTATCATCAGAGATTCTTTTCTTTTTCTTTTTTATACAATCAGGAAATTTGGTGCATATTGAATAATTAAAAAAAAAAATTGAGACCCATTTTTACAATAACTTCCGTTTTAATAATATTAGAGTGAAAAAATAAGGCTAACACAAATAGGGATTCTCATTAAAAAAGTAAAAAAAAAAAATTCAGTCAATTTTTGGTGGTCGAGTAGCCAGCATAGCTGCCTTACAAGCAGTTGTCTTAGTTCAGAGCTTCACTTCATGGCTGATGCTTTGACATATGAAAAAAAAAAGAAAAAAAAAGAAATTTCTATATCCAAAAAGATTGTTTGTTCATAATTTCTAATTTATTATTAACTAAATTTAAAATTACATCTTTATTGATATTTTTTGTATTCCTCTCAACATTCTCATTCAAACCATATATAATACTTCTTACCTGAGATAATCTACAGCTTTAGAACTTGCAAAAATAGTATCATAAGAATTCGTAATTTTTATTTTGTACCCCAAAAATTAAAAAAAATCTTAAGGTGTCTATAAGAAAAAGAATCATCCTAAATCATCCCCAGAAGGTGGATATACATTTGTAATCATAGTAATTGGCTTCTTGTCTATCCAAAATTAAAATTGAAGTCCACCATTTGTATCAATGATAAAAATGAGTCTCCTCTCTTTATTTTATTTTTTGCACATGAGTGATGCTATCTTGTTATATTTATTGCCTTGCAGAGATATAATTTATTTGCATATAGATCACTTGCTAACTCTAGACTTGAAAATAATATGAATCAAGATGTGGCAAAACTATTAACTCTATAGCATGAGTACCAAGGCATAGACAGGATTTGATTATTTGCCTACATATAATTTCATATGATATGTATAATCATTGTGGCTATCACCATGCACCCACCACTTCAAACCTCTCATTATTGGTTTTAAGAGTTTATATTTTTACATGGTAGTATGCACAGTAAATTTTGTCATTGCTTCGTTAATTTGTTGCTTCTGCTAATTACTATTAAAATTTACATTGCACTGCTCTATAATAATGAAGTAAAAATCATTACTTGTTATATGAACATGAGTGTGCAAGTACAAACACAAACACACTAATGCAAATGTAGACACACTAATAAATTATTAAAACTTTTGAGTATCATTACGACCATAAAATAAGGTTGCCTCAAGCTTAAATCGAAGCCCCAAAATTACATTGTACATAAATCACTACTTTTGTTGTATTTATATACTAAGCAGGCATACTAGTACAAACACAAACACATTAATAAATTATCATATATCAAATAATAATAAAAATTAAATAATTTTCAAATAATAAAAAAATCTAAAATTGAATACTTATAATTTATGTGTTGTATTTATTTTTGGGAAGCATTCCCTGAAATTGCAAAATCATTAAATCATGTTGAATCCATTTTATTATTAATGCTGGTTTAATGATAAATTTATGCCTTTATTTCTCCATATAATCTAATAAACTGAACAAAAAAAATAAATGAATTTAATATTAGAAATATTAATAAAAAATCAGATATTTTCTGGTTTAACATACCATACACCATATTAAAACATATTGAACCACAGAGAATGATGGTATTACCAAATGCACAGTTCTTTTGGCTTTTCCACAATTTTAAAAGAAAAAAAAAAGATTTTAAAATCAGTGGCAGCATGCTAACTTTTATGAAATAGTCATTTTGTTTATAAAAGATAACTTATGCATCTTTAAATAATATTTTAAGACTATTTTTAATTTTACTCTTATAAACTTTACCTCTTCATTAAGACTAAAATTACTTTGATTTATATGCATTTTATGACAACAACAACAAATCTAATAAACTATCCCAGAAGTAGATTTTCAATCAATTGAATGTTTTAAATTATTCAATAAAGAATTTAAACCAAGGCTTTTCTTTTAGTCTACTTTTATACCACCCAATATACAACTATTCTTACAAATCAGTCATAATATATTATTTAGTAATACAGAGGTTATTTTTATGAAAGAAATGAATGAAAAAAAAGAGTAAAAGAAACTTTTATAATAAATTTTCTTGAATATGAGGTCATCAACCTCATCAAGACATATTTTGCTGTGAAAAGATATTTGCTTTTGAAGTGAATAATAGGAAGGTTACATGGTTATATATATATGTATATATATTTGATTTTTATTAAATTTCACTTGAAAGGATATATTTATTAATAGATAAACGATGATCATGAAAAAATATTAGTAAAAGTTTTTTTTTTTTTGGGGGGGGGGAGGGAGGCTAGTATTACGATGTTATATGATTTCTATTTTACTATATTTACATTTTTAGATTCATACATATATCAACACGCACACACCTATGTGTGTGTATAGTAAATGTATATTTTTTTATTTGTTCAGTAATATTGATACTTGTCTAATATTCTACCTTACTACGTTTGTTATTTAAGTAAAGTGTTCTATAAGATTTTTTTAAAATATTAATAATTAACAATATTATAAAATGAAAATTAAAAATGTATTAATTTTACCATTATAATATTCTTAACATGTTTAAGTACACTCTTATTCTTAGTGCTACAGTTATAGTAAATTTATAATCTAAGATGAAGACGAGTGCTTTTTTGATGAAATTTAAATTTTAAATATAGATTGTTCTTATTTATTCATTAATAAACAACTTTTATATATTGTTTATTAACGATACGTCTATTTGCTTAACTGGGAACTTTATGAAATATTTTAGTAATTATTTTTTTTTACTTTACAAAATGAAGTTGAAAGTTTGTCAACTTTTTCAATATAATATTCTCAAAATATTTATGTATTTTATTATTATTAGAGAATTGATGTTATAGTCTATATATAATCTTAGAGAAAGTAGATAGACACAACTATCTCTTTGCTATCTTACTTGCAACTGTGGCCTGAAATACCAAAAGATATTGGGGAATATATAATAAATATAGACTGTTTTTATTAATTCATTACTAAAGATGCTTGTTTAATTTATTTTTTTGGTAGTGTATGTTAAAATCTGTCCAGTGAATTATTTATTAAACATGAAAAATGCACTTGCTTGTCATTAAATTATTTTTAATAATTATATAATTATATTTATTTTTAATTGGAGTGAATAATAATTTTCATTTTCTTGATTTAAATATTAACCAATTAATGGAATCTTTCTTATGCTTGCTTAAGCTGTTAAAACAGGTGAAACTCTTCATACAGTAGTACCATTCAGTTCAAGCCAGAGTAATCAATGAATGCAAAAAAATTTATCCATCTAGATGCAGTGCTCTTAGATACAAGGTTCCTCACTGATGAAAGTCACAAGCAATAAATTGGTCCGGGAATATTGGATAAGTAGGCACTAGATAGGGATTTTATGCATAATCCTTCTTGCATCCATTGATTATTCTGGCTTGCACTGGGGAGCACTGCTGTATAGAGAGTTTTTTTTTCTGTTTTAGCAAAAACACGCACTCACACACATACACATATATATATATTAAGATCTGTTTTTAGTATACATGTTTTGTTTTTATTATTACCTTAAGCTTTATTTTTGACAATTTTATAATTATAATATTTATAATTAGATTAATCTATCAAGGGATTGTTTGAATGAATGAAAAGTCAATTAATTTACATAAAAATTCGATCAAAGGTTTTAACATCAATGTTCAATTAGTTAATTATCTTAACACAAGTAAATGCATTTTTTAAATTTTGTTTTTGCCAATAATCTTCAAAGAAAATTCATTAGTGTATTGCAATGTGATTAGTATCTATTATAATCTACTTAAAAGTATTTTTTTAAATATATTTTTTTTCTAGGCGTCATGTAAATTAAAGAAAAGTTAAAACAAAAACAGAAGTTTATCATATTAAAAACAATCATATATTGTGTATATACATGTAGTTTTATAGTCTAGTTTGTTTGTTTAGACTTTAACTCATTGTTAACATTAACACTGTACTGATTGATGTTTGATGTTGGTGCTACAAGCCATCTGGTTGGTAGATGTTATTTAGAAATAATGTCACATCAATAATAGCCATGAATGATCTCTAATATTCAGAAGATGATTGATGACACATTTAGTAGAAATGTCAATAAAATGTAATAACAACAATAAGTAAATGAACATAGGAATATACCTGCAATGTAGGTTGGCACATTTTGTACATAAAAATTATAACATTATCAGTCAGCTGCTTTTATAGAATCAAGATTTATATATTATTATAAACTTTTTTCTTAAAACTTTCAGAACTATGCTTTGTTGTTTTTTTTCAAATAATATTGTTACAATTCCCTTAGAAAATGTATATTATATCATTTTATTCACATCTAATATATTTTTATTCTTCATTTATGCCACTTTTAATTTATGCCAACTCAATATTACATCACTTTATATTTGGATTTTTTTTTTGTTTTCATTTACAACTTTTGGAAAATTTTTGATTATTAAGCATATACTGCTCATTAATTTTTATTATTTATTTTGTCCACATTTACATTTTATAATGCTTCTAACATTTTATTTTATTTTCACTCATTCTGAAATCAAAAGTGAAAATAGCATTTACAAATTTATTCAGATATTAAAATTTTTGTTAGTATTTTTCATATCTCTTATCTAACTCCTCAAATATTTAAAAACACGATTTTTTTCTATACCATTCAGTTCAATACTTCAATATTAATTACTAATGTTTTTTATTATTGCCTTCAAGATAAACTGGGACTAATTAATTGATATGTTTTATTATTTTCAGAACTTATACACCATATTTTTTTTATATGTAACAATACATTAACATTTTATATAAACTTTTAAAAATTATACACTTAAATACCATGATAGATGCTATTACTAAATTATAGTATTGCTGTTTTTTTTAATAACTAAAAAACCTATACATTTGTGCAAATTCTGAATAAAAAATGTGTTCTAATAATAGATGTATTTATATAAAATGCTTTTATTTGCTGTGCATTAAAAAGAAAGAAAGAAAGAAAATAATTGTTTCTTCAATCACAATTGGGATTATTAAAAAAAGTGATTGATTTAACTTATTTCTGGACACCCCTCCCCCATACTTTTGTTTCAAAGTAAATCTAAAGACCCTAATTTTGATTGAAAAAACAATTCCTTTTTTTTTCTTTGTAGTGCACAAGAAATAAAAGCATTTAATATATAAAAATTTATTTCTATTATTTTTAAATATTATTATTGATTGGCACAGTAAAGAAAAATGTAACACTATATTGTAATTTAAATTGATTGGATCTTTATAGTTAATATATAATTATAAGGGACTTGAACTCAAACTTTCAAGCTCCTTATAACTATCCATTATATCTTATTAAATTCATAAACCATATACAGCTAATAAAGAAAAAAGAAGCAATAATCTCTACAAAGGGGTTGCCAACGGAAATCTTAACAGAATAATAGACATTTTAATGAAGGTTTTAGCATACTATGAGTTTAGACATAAAAGGTTTTTACAATGAAAAAAATGCATTAAATTCAGATAAAAGCTAGATATTATCTTCCTCCAAATAACCTGACTTTACTGGAATAAAAATGTAAAGAAATTATCCCTTAAATAATTTGAAATCTTATCTTCAACAAAAAAATGGATAAAATGTTGATGTTTTTAACTTAGAAATGAAATTCTGCACACTAAGGAAAGAACAAATTAATCGTGTTCATGTGTTGAAGCCTTCAAGAAGGCAACTCAACTGAAAAAACTGGAAATTATAATTATGAAGAAAGTCTTTACAGGAAAAAAATAAAACCATTTTTGAAGGTATTTTTTGTGTGCACACTGTATTTTTATCAATACAAAAAATGTTCTTTTCTTATATAAAAGTATTCTCTTTTTTGATAAGAATAGATCATTTTAAATTTAAAAAAGAAAAGTTATAGTTTTTAGAATTTTTTTTTTTTAATTTAAATGTAATTTTTTGAAATATATTTTTCTCTTTTCATTCACTTTCCCTCCTAAAAACATAACAAAACATCAATTAAGCTAAATCAAAGATTGTGATCTTTCATTGTGAAAATGTTGTTTTTCCAACTATTAGTTATTTTAATGGGTTGCTCCATTGTAGTATGTCATATGCATGCATCAGCTGATTCATTGAAATTTTGTATTCTTTTTTGAACTGTATGTAAACGATAAGCATAATGTCACCAGAAATCCAGACATTCATTGCTGGTTGAAAATCTCTTTGAAATGGCATACTTTGAGTTGAAATCGAATAAAATTTTAATTTTTTATTAATATTTTTAGTAATCGTTTTTTTTTTCTGCTGAGTTTACTAGTTTCCATGAAGAAGATAAAGACAGATTTTTTTAATTGGACAGTGTCAGTAATAAAATTGATTAAAATATGGTAATAATTCACATTTTAAGACTTTCATCATGATAAAAATGTAATCATGGAATATCAGTCTTAAGTATTCAATTTTAATAATTTAATTATTTGAATAATATTTAAAAAAAATTTAATTATTTCACAAATGGTATATTAATGTGTTTGTGTTTTTATTGGTATGACTGTGTACTATATAAATTATATTATATTAAATTATTTATACAGTATATACATTTGTATTCAAATATAACAAAAGTGATTTATGTATAATGTAATTTTGGATCATTGATCCAAGTTTGAGACAACCTTATTTTATAAACATAATGATTCCCAAAAAGTTTAATTATTTATTAATGTGTTTATATTTGCATTAGTGTATTTGTGTTTATATAACAAGTAATGATTTACATAAATAGAGTAATGCAATGTAAATTTTAAAAATGATTATCATAGGTACAGATAGATTGCAGTAAAGCAATCACAAAATTTACTGGGCATAGTACTACATAAAATTATAAACACTTAAAACCAAGAAACAGAGATTTCAAATGATGTAGCTGTGGTGATAGCTAAAATTAATATGCATATACCACATGAAATTGAATGCAGGCAAAAAATCAAATTCTGATTATTGCCTATGCCTTGATACTCATACTGTAGAATCAGTAGTTTTGCCCCATCTTGCATCACATTATTTTCAAGTCTATAGCTAACAAATAATTTATATGCAAATAAATTATATGTCTGTGGGACAATAAATATAACAAGATAGCATCACTGGTATACACAAAAATATAAAATGAAATGAAACTCATTTTATTATTAATACATAGAATAGCCTACAATTTCTAGATTTAGATAAACAAGAAGCCAATTTCTATGATGACAAATGCATATCCATCTTCTGGAAAAGAGTTGTTTTGTGACTTTTATTAGGTTGAATTTTTTTCTTATAGACACATTTGAGATTTATTAACTTTTGGGTTTCAAGATAAAAATGAAGAATTCTTATGTTAATAGTTTTGGAGATTCTGAAGCTATGGATTCCCACAGGTAAGAAGTATTATATATAGTTTGAAAGATAATTTTATGAGGAATACAAATGAATTGTCAATAAAGATGTAATTGAAATATATTTAATGTTAATTAAAAATTATGAACAAACAATAAAGTAATAGTTATGTCAGATGTAAAATCCATTTATTCTTTATTTTTTAAATGGTAATCACTATTTATCTTAGCATTATTATTTTCTTACTGTTTCTAGTTTTTAGCAATGTAATGTTTTTTGGTCTAACATTATGAAAACTGAAATTATTGTGAAAATTGTGTCTCAAGTCAGTTTTTTTAAAAAATTCAATATGGTGCCTTGGTGTGCAAGCTTTTGATAAAGAAATAATTTAATTAATTAAAAGTTAATTTATGAATAGAAATCAACGGATTGATTATAATTTTTAGGAAAATATATATATTTGATGAAATGAATGTTTAAATTTCATATTATCATGTCATTTTTTTGTTTATTTTTAATCAATTAGTTATTAAAAAATTGTTTTAAAAATATTATTTAGATTTAATTTCTTTATTCTATTCAATTTCTGCTTCATTAATTGCAGTGTGTGACTTTATTTTGTGACAGATTAAAGTTCTAGAATTTTTAAAATGATCCCAGTAAAACTGTTTACTTATGATAGGTTAAATCTAAAAATAATTTGAGGTGATTTATAAAAAAATATTTATTTATTTTATTATCACTTTATTAATTTATAGAATTCTTGCTACCTGAAATAATAGGGGTTTATATTTAGTGATATGGACAACCAGGTTATGATGATACTTGTTGGCACAAAAGAGATGTCCTTTAAAGTCCATGCACTACATTTCATTTTATTTATTATTTCATTGGAAATTTAATTTATAGTTGGCCAGTACATTAATGTTACTAAATGGCCAAAACATTGGTGATGGTCAGGATATTTTTAATCTCTCAGCATTATTTGATTTATTGTTGTATTTTGATAGAGTAGTCCCTATGTATGTGCATCCATATAATTTTTATGCATATTTTTATCTTAGGTTTTTCAGTGGTTAAATAATTAGCCTGGTCTATAGATGACTACTTTCATATATAGTCAATAGATTTATTGTTGATTTATTTTTATTGTTGATCATTCACGATGATGAAAGATTAATACTTTTTTGTAATGCTAGTTCTGTGCTGAATTCTCATGCACATTCCTTTTATATTTTCTTTAATCAAAAGGCATTGTAGTTTGTGATCTTATCACAATTCAGCCCTAATATGGTGTATTGTTACAAATGGCTACCCAATTGTGGTCATTGTAATCTCAAATATTCATTTATTACTCCATATTTTTCACACAGTTAATATATATATATATATATATATATATATATATATATATATATATATATATATATATATATATATATATATATATATATATATATATATATATATATATATATTGTAATGGTAAGAAAAGTAGAACTGCTTTAACCTAACCTAGAGATGCAGATAGAGGGTTCGAACCTCACCTACTCCTCTAGATTGCTACTAAGCGACTTACTCCCCAAACCTCATTAGAATTTAATCTTAATGTATGCTCAGTGGACAGGGAGAGAAGAGACCACGAAAAGGAATTTTTACATATATAATGATCAGATATACATACGTATGTCACAAAAGAAAACCAATACTAAGTGGTTTTATTTATAGTGAATGAAAGATAACAGAAATTTTTATTATTGACATTAAAATAATTCACACAATGCTTTATTAATAGTGTCACAGGCTATTGTCACTGCAACCAGATAGACATATAGGAAAGATCCATTGATCGTAATGATAAGAACAGACAAAATTTTTACGTTATAATTTCTTCTTTAAAGTATTCCAGCCAATGGAAGTGTTAAGTAAAAGAAATCAAGAGAGAGAGATACATGATTCATTAACTCTGTGATTGGAGAACAGAAATAAATAGGTGGTCAAACTCAACTAAACACTTTGGACAGGTTTAAATCACAGCCCTATTTACAATTTAAGAAGAATGATAAAGTGACCCCAGCAGGAATTTCCTGCTATAATTGAAACATTTCTATGAGATTTTGAGAAAGATTTCCTAATAAATATAAATATACAAGACCATGCACAAAGGCGATAGAATATAGTGGGCTGTGAGGCTCAAGACATAACAGTTACAAAGAGGTTAACACAAGACCGGATAGCTCTCCATCTCTAAACTAGGTTAGAGAAAAAAAATGGAATCCGTTAACTAAACGCATGACCCGGATTCAGGATCGGAGTTTTTGTTGCTTATGTCCAGTTACATACATTGAAGGGACTGAGATCGACATGAGATCCAGAACAATTTATTTATTTTTCAGAAGGTCCGAATGTAGGTATGTTAACCTAAGCAAACTTGGAAAAAGAAGCACTGTCATATATGCTGAGTGGCCCAGTAGATCATCCGAGGCACAATGCCATATAAATATGGTCAACAACCTTTAAATTTAAAAAGAAACCCTCTGCAATATATATATATATATATATATATATATATATATATATATATATATATATATATATATATATATATATATATATATATATATATATATATATATATTAAGAAAGCTCAACTATCACTGAAAATCCACAGAAAAATAGTAACTTCCCTTTTATAAAATTCAGATCACTAAAACAAGAGGGCGGATATTTTATTGATTTAGTTGAAGTTTAACCAACACACCCCAGAGTCAATGCTATTTAATAATTTTTAATACATATTGTCAAAATGTACTCTCTCTTATTACTAAAATATAAATGCAAACATTTTATTTCACGCTCTTCAAAATATAACATTAAATTTGTAACCCTTCATTGACTAAAATATAATGGCATTTGATAAGGATCTTATATATATATATATATATATATATATATATATATATATATATATATATATATATATATATAAACTAAGTTAAAGTTTGGAGAGTTTTATAATAGAATATTTAGCAATTTAAATCTTGATTTTAAAATAGTGTTTTGCATTTTCTATGATTTGCTTCCTTTTCTTTCCAAAACATCTATATAAAATAAATAACTTATTTACTGGAGTATAATGGCAGAAAGTTAAATAAAGTAATTTTCAATTAAATTTATAAAAGCTATCGCTGCCATTATATATATATATATGTTAAAACGAAGATTTGCACGGGTTAAATATATAAAATACATATTTTGCGGGTTCATCCGTGTTAAAAACTTTTAATATCAATATACTGACGTTTCGACTTGGTCACTTGGATGGCTTGTGTGACCAAGTCGAAACGTGTGTGACCAAGTCGAAACGTCAGTATATTGATATTAAAAGTTTTTAACATGGATGAACCCGCAAAATATGTATTTTATATATATATAATAAACCCCACCCATTACAATATAAAAAAAAAAGCAATTAATGAAATACCATTTTACAAGAATACGTAGATTAAAAAAAAACATATATAAAAAAAAACATAAATATAGATTGAATTTGCAAATTACAAAGATATTTTAATAATTTATGGGAATGTCACTGGTAACTAGATGGGTGGGTCAAAATAAGTTCATTAGATGTTTCCCGCAGGTTTTCCCGGTTCTTCAAATTTGTTTTTCCATGTTTTTGAGGGCAGATTTTTATGGATACAGGGAAGACACTTTAGTTCTTTGGCTGGCTTACATGATTAGAACTCCAGCCTCAGGAATGGCTCAGGAGAGTGAAGGCAAAGAGGTTACCCCCGCATTTTTGCAGAGCAGCAATATTCTGGATTTTTATTTTTATGCCAAAAAATAGAGTGCAGCTTGAAGTAAGTACAGCAAGCAAGAGTTCACTATATTGTCTAATTTTTCAGCAAAATTTCTTCCAAAAAAATTCTTAAGATTTTTTTCTCTGACCTTCAGCACTGGTTACCCGCAAGCATAAGACCAAGAACAAAAGAAAAGTTTTTTATTTATACCCTTTTTTCCGTTATGTTTTTAATCTGCTAATTAGTAGTGAATCATGCCCGTTGTTTCAAATTTTTCCTGTTATCTATTTTTTTTATCTAATTCAGAAAATGTTTTATTAATTAATTCTCTTTCTTAATGGATTCTATTTAATTAAGAAAATTTTTATCTTATCAAATTCTACCAAATATATTTTAAAAATAGTTGCAAATATAATTTTAACTTTCTATATTTTATTTTATTAAATATTTTCTCTTTAACACAATTCCTTCTTTAATTTAGGCAACTATTTGAGAAAATAATAAATTTAGTTTGAAAAAGTAACATACATTCACTGTGGTTGGGCTTAGGATCTTAATTAGTCCACAGTAAATGGTGAATCCAGCATATATATATATATATATATATATATATATATATATATATATATATATATATATATATATATATATATATATATATATATATATATATATATATATATATATATATATATATATATATATATATATATATATATATATTAACACTAAAGATATATATATATATATGATTAATTAAGTAGGTTTTAGAATGCAATTTTGCAATTTAAAAAGATTGTGAATATTTTGCTTTTAAAATAGAATAAAACTAATAGTTTTATTTGTTAAGAAAGCAGGTGGGGAGAATAATTAGAAAAAAAAATATATTTTTCTCTCTTTTTTTAAAGAAAACTCTTTGTTTTATAAAGAATAAATAAATAAATATGTAATATTAAAATAAAATTAGTTTGTAAAAGTGATAACTTTGATTAAATGCCAATACTTTCAAAGATTAATCAATTAATTTGGAATGCTAATAAGATTTATGCTTGATAATGATATTAAAATTGTATTAATTAGAAAACTATGTAAACTACCACTGAGATAATAGATTAATCTAAGAAAAAGATTAGATTAAAGCAAATATAAAATAATTAAAAACATACTTAAGTTAAGATCAATATTAAAAAAACTATGATAAAAAATTAAAACAGTGAAAAAGAAAAAAAGTATATAAAGTAGCAAGTCTCTATTTTCATTCAGTCTAGGCCTTCATTTTGTAATTGAGTTATTTTGCTTATTCCACTCTTCAATCTGTAATTCATTTTGGTCTTCATTTTGTGACTGATTCATTACATTATCCACTGTTCCAAAGATTTAGAAATATAAGGACAGATATAACCATTCATTATTGGTGTGGCAAATATTATTGTAGAAGCTGCAGATTTAGAAACATTCACAGAATTAGCAATATGCATTGTTAGATGGATTTAGAAGTATTTTAGTAGGTTTCAGGCCTCCTCTGTCTTTGCATGAAAACAACATCCAGTGTGAATGCTAAAATAATAAAATTGACATTGCTGCAAACTCTCTCTTCCATTGTCAATACAAATAATGGGAAACAATTCCTGAAACTATCAACCAAAAAACCAAATGGTTGAAAAGTAACAATCATGAAAGTCTAGATAAATCCATTTTGATACTAGTCTACAGACCCTTTATACTTATTTTAAATAAATTTTAATTAAAAAAGGACTATCATAATTTTAGAATAAAAGTAATCATTTATATTTTATATAAATATTGTATTGTGTTATTTTATATCATATTATGTATGTGTGTGAAAATAAATTTTAATGTTTGCTTGGATATTATTTGGTCTATTCTCTTTCTCTTGTCACTGAATCACTATTAATTTAAGAGCATAGCTATTTTATGTGTTAAGTTAAATGTGCTCGATCCTGGTTAAGAATATATATATACTGTGACCTTCCAGGTTGGAACCAGGAAGAAATGTGGGAAGTTCACATTTGTGTTAACAATGGCTAAAGATAGTTATCTGAGAAAACTGAATTGAAATGAGATTTGCTATTTGAAATTAGATATTAGAAAATTAAACTTTAGTTGGATGTACCAATTGACAGAATTTTAAGTTATATATTTAATAGTGAAGAGGAAGACAGAAAAACATCAGGGAATGTTGGTATAAGAGTAGAATTAATAGGAAGGTTATAGCATGTGCTGTTCATTGGTGTTCTAGATTATTGCCTACTCCAATCTAAGATGTAGCTTGTGTATGTGGATGTATGTTCATTTACATCATTTCATACTTTGTCCATTTTTTATACAATTACTGATAATATCTAGATAGTAAAATTTATATGCTAAACAAAACAGATATACAGTACTCATATATAACTGATTAAATGATTTTTTTATTTATATATTTTTTATTATTTACTGGTTATGTGTTGTTTCTAATAATACATTTGGAATTGTAAAAATTATCTCTGTATTTGTAAATTAATATTTAATATTTGATATCTTTATTTTATTTTAATACTCTATTGTTGTCAGTTTATAAAGCAAGCTAGTTCTGGAGTGTTGCCAAGTGATCAATAATAATAAAAAAAGAGGGTGTGAGTGTGTGTTGACAAGAAAAGTTGATACAGACTACTTAGGAGAGGAAAAGGATGAATATAATAAAAAAACCCTGTAAGGTTTCAGCTCTGACTTTGCCAGCTAGTGATTGGAGTTCACTATTAAAATGCCTAAATATCACGTAAGAATATCCATTATAAAGCATTCAACATTTTGTTGTAAATTGATAATAATTGAATTAGGGAAAATGTTAGAGATGAAAGTAATTGTGAAAAAACATATTCAATACTATTGCAAAATGCTTGATATATTTTCAATTTTTAAAAGCCTATTCTTAATATTACATAAAGTGAAATTTAAAAAAAAAGAAGTTATTCAACATAATTTGTTTTCTTAGAAAAAGAATTATAAACTAAAGAATTTATTATTCACATATATATGACTGAAATAAATAATGAAATATATTATTGAACCCCAGTTCGTGATCATCTATAGCAACTGCATACTGTCATGGAGAAATTGTTAACAATGGGAATAAAAAAAATTATATCAAATTTAAAATTAAAAGGATAAAACTTTAAAACTTTAATATAATTGTTTCACTTAATTGGAGAGTTTATTTTGGGTGATTAATAAGATAATTCCAGTGCATGCTAATATATTTATTACAAGATTTTCAATATTGGAAACTTTTACAGTTATATCAAGTTATTTTTTTAACTGTCAGTATTAACTTTTTCTTTGTGATTCATTTATTATTAATAGAAGCAGTGTATACATTGTATATATATATATATATATATATATATATATATATATATATATATATATATATATATATATATATATATATATATATATATATATATATATATATATATATATATATGTCATTGACATTTCAAATAATGACTTTCAAGTTAATAACAATTCATCATCTAAGGATTAAGTATCGATAAGTATTTTTTTTGTATACTAGAAATGTAATTTATATATATATATATATTTTAAAAACTAATGTAACTGGTTAAATATATTGTCTTACAGGATTTAAAAATCATTCTATGTATAAATTTTATGTTCGAATATGTGTGTACTGTTATAAATATTATTATTATTGTTTCCAAAATTATACTTTTGTTTTATTTCAATTACCATGCAAATAAACTATAAATATTATGATTGATAAATGCGTTATATTTATATCATTTACAGGTACACATATTCGAAAATATAGGTAATAAGGAATAGTAAAAAAAAAAAAATATTATTAAAGTTAATGTTTCCAAATAAATATCAAAATCGTTATAATATATCATATTAATATCATATTCATTTCATTTTTTTAACAATTCATTTCTTTCAGTATAAATGAGATGTTAGAGAGAAGTGTATTTTATCTAAGTAAGAAGGGAAGTGGTAGAGTTAATAGCAAGATGTTTAGGATAATAATATATTTTGTTTTGTTATTTTGTCTTTATTTTCAATAAATATTTTATTGAATTAATACCCATATGATTTGTTTTATTATATGTTTGATTCTCCATTTCCACACTGAAGTGGTAAATCTGTAGTACATATTTAACTTCACTGCCTGATGACATTACATACCTTCAAAGTAGGGTTTGAACCAGTTTATATGTTTATTTGGTCGTACAGGAATGTTATGCACACACATATACACATATAACTTCCACCCTGTTTATTCAAAATCGTTATGTATAACCAGTTGAATTATTATTTTAGCTTAAGTATATTTTATTTCCAAGCTTGTAAATTCCTTCACTTAGATAATTGTGTATGTGCGTATATGTATTATAGATAGAAAAATAAATATAATTAATGTAAAGCTAAAGCAATGCTAGAAAAATTCTAAAAAGTATTATTACAATTTAAAAATGTCATTCTCATTTCAAGTCAAACCAAAAATCATATTCAAAGTTATTTGCAGTTTTAAAAATATGTTTAAATAATTCTTTCTGGAACATATTGTTTACATCTTCCAATATTGCCAAATTTCAAGTATAGGAGGAGCAGAAGTTCTAGGAATGTGCAAAAGGAGTTCAAATCACTCTTCTCTCTGGCATTTGTGTAGAGAGTGGAAACAAAATGGACTGTGAGTAAAAGGAATTTGTCTCCCTGATCTTTAATCGTCTCTGTCCTGCCTTCTGCTATGCCATCACTGCTTGAGAACTGTTATGTTTAACTGTGAAAGAAATATTGGAAGATGCCTACCATTATTTTATTAATATTGTGCCTTGCTAAACTTCGTATACGTTATTATAAGTGGCCACCATAACTTCTAAAGGTAATCCATTTTGCCAAAGAATGAACTCTTAATTCTTCTCACTTCACTTCTTTCCTAAATCTTAATTGTAATCAGAATGTAATCTTTATTTATTTTATAACTGACTATAAATTTAATTATCATTTAATTTGTGATTTTCTCTCTTAAGTTTTTAAACTCATTCTTTGAAACACTAAGCACAGAATTATGTACCTTAAATCTATCATTAGTTTTTTAAGTTTCACACTCTAATTATTTTATTTCATGCGGCAAAACTTATTTTAAATATATATCTTGTTAAATTAGTTTTAGTGTGCTAATGTTTTAATCTAGCGAACTTATATTATTTCAATCATCATTCCGATATTTTAGAATATTTAAATAGTTAAACATAAAATTTCTTACTGAATGCTGTTCGCTCAGTTAAATATTTGAAATATATGCTTAATGGTGAATGGTTTAAAAATTATATTATGGCATAAGATAAACCTTTTGTTGTTGTCACTATCGATATTTAAATGCATTTTATCTTCTTAAAATAAATTTGATTATTAATATATTTTAAGAACTATTTATTATTTATACACCATTAAGAGTTAAATTACTTATAATATATTGTTATTTAAAATACTTGGACTTGTTAAATAGGAAATAATATTTTCCCTCTTCTATATTCAACATCCTAAATTTATTAAAGTTATATGTACGATTCTGAGTGGGTTATTATTTTCTCATGGCGTTACACATGATATTATTGCTTTATTTAAGCTTAAATTATTTCATTAGTCATTTAAGACTTAAGCCGTATTTGTGTTGCTTACTTACGATAGCATTTTAAAGTACTTATATTTTGCTTTATCATATTTATCATCCGAACTCCGGATTTTTTTCATGTAACTCATCTAGGAATGAGGTTTGGTAGAACCTATCTCAGGATAAACATTAGAGTATTAAGGCTATGCATGTGACATGTCGGAGAGCATATCATGGAAACCTTACCACTCATATTTTTGAATACTGCCTTGTGATAAATACAAGAGGAATCATATATGTGATAAAGCCTTTCAGTCCAAAGACAGACATCTTCTCCATTTTAAATGCTGTCATTATAATTAGCACTGCGAGTTCTCTTTATGTGTAATTCTCATATTATCTATAAGATGTGGCGCAGTGATGTTTGTAAACCACTCATTTATAATTTATCGAATATTTTAGGATTCTCACAGTAAAGCTAATTTAGGCTAACCCATTCCTCATTTGTACAGGCCCAAATATGCTCATAAATGATAAATTATTAACTATCATATCAAGAGTAAAACTCTCTTTAGAGCTGAATTTGTAAACGTCCTTATCATTTCTTAAAGTAATGATCACCGCATTGATAACATTAATTTATTATTATACTATAACTCATTAGCATACTAAATCAGTTGCTTATATGCAAAGTAATAACCACATTAAATCTGTGCTATTTTTGTAATGTAAATTAAATTGTTTATATTTATTAAATTATTATGTTTTAATAATTACTCATGTGTTGTGTCTTACTGACTCTCACTCATTGAATCCCATTTAATATTTATAGTAGTGTTAGTAATATTTAGAAGTTATAACTGATTACTTCAAATAGATATTTATATCTGGGTTATTCTGTTATTGCTCATTCTGGATGGATACTATTTTAAAATTTATGTTTCTTTTGCAATGCTAGCTGTGTGCAATTCATTTAAAATTCATAAATTGTCCCTTCACATAAGATATTTGATTGAGCCAAGATTTGATATTATTTATTTACATTAATTACCCTATAGATCTCGTGTTTCTCTGCTGTGTCTCTGGGACCAGAATAAATAAAATTTCATGTTATCATCAGAAGTGTTGTTCATAATGTTATAGTTTTAGAGAAGAGCAAATAGGGCAGAATTCATGATTGCTCCTGACTTGTGTATCTCAGGCATGAGTGGATTTAGGGTACTTTTGCTTAGATTCTAAATCTTGTTAAATGAACATACAATTCTGACCGGTACAACACACACACATATGGTTAACCTAACATAGTTATAAAATATCTAGATTTTCTAGTATAAGTCAAATTTATTTAATTTGTCTGCAGATGATAAATCACCATATTACAGTGCTAATAATATATTCTATTTTGCTTAGAATAGGTGGTGATTTGGATAAAAAGATACCCAATCCTCATCATTGTTTATACTGTAATAAATGTAATAATTGTCAATTTTCCAACAGATTTAGTACTGAATAGATGCTTAGAACATATTTAAATTAACATTATAGAATTATTGTTTATGGACATTTTATCAACTTATTTGCCTCCTATATGAAGACCATATCCTATAACCTCAACTGAGCTAAGCCATAGAGTAATTACAATATAAGAATATTTTAAATAAGTTTAAAATCAATTTACAATTATAAATTTTATTCTATCTTGTATAGAATTGGCACCTGGGCATTTGTAAATCTAGTAAAATGAATAAGCGAAGAAGACAGAGGTTACAATATATATATATATATATATATATATATATATATATATATATATATCTTGTGTTACATGTTTCATAATTTTAAAAAAATATATATATGTGATTGGTTAAGTTGATTTTAAAACAATTTTATGAAAGAAAAAAGTGTGTACATTTTGTTCTTAAAATAGAACTATTTATTAAAAAATTGGGTGAAGAGGAGAATTAAAAAAAGATTTACAACTCTTTTTTACTCTCTCTTTTGAAAACTCTCTTTGTTTTTCAAAGAATAAATAAGTAAATATGGAAAGTTAAAATAAAATCAGTTTGAGTAAATGAAAACTTTTGAAAATGCAATTAGTTTCAAAGATTAATTAATTAATTTGTAATGCTAATAAGATTTGTGATTGATAATGATATTGAAATTATATTAATTAGAAATCTATATAATGTATCACTGAGATAGTAGATTTATTTAAGCAAAAGATTAGATTTAAGCAAATATAAAAAAATTAAAAAATAGTCTTAAATTAAGATCAATTTTTTTAAAAAATTATGATAAGGAATTAAAACAATGAGAGAGAAAAAAGTATATAAAGTAGCAACTCTCCATTAGTATTCAGACTTGTTTGCATTTTGTGATTGAGTTATTCCACTTATTCTGCTCTTCAACCTGTAATCTGACAAATAGAGTCATTTGCAAAAGCTACTGAATTAGAAATAATTGCAGAATTAACATGTGTTGTTAGTCTGATTTAGAAATATTCAAGTGGGCTTCAGACCCCAGGGTAATCTGTTAAAGTTAGCAGACTTTGCTTGAAACCAATACCCAGATCCGATGCTGAAACAATAAAGATGCTGCTGCAAAATCACCCCTTCCCATTTTCAACAATAAAAAATGGAAAACAAGACCTGGAACTATTGATGGAGACCAAAGAGCCAACTGGTTGGAAAATAACAATCATTAAAATGTAAGTAAAGGCATTTTGTTATTTGTTTGTAAACACTTTATACTTATTTTAAATGAACATTAATTGATGAAGGACTATCATAATTTTAGCCAGAAAGTAATAATTTATTTTATGTAAATATTATATTGTATTATTTTATATTATATCAGATATATGTGTGTGAATACATATTAATGTTTGCTTAAATATTATTTGGTATATTCTCTCTCTAATCACTACTAATTTAAGAGTATATTTATTTTATGTGTGAATTAAATGTACTGGATTCTGGTTAAGAGTATGAACTAGCCATGGGATATTTCAAGCACTGGATTGTGTGCCTGTGTCTGAAACATGCTGGATATATAACCTATGGTTGTCTGGTACCTGATGTTGAGCCTCAAAACAAATAAAATGCTTGAATTCCAAAAGTTTAAATCCAGCAGTGAAGGTGGCACACAGTCTGGAAGTGTGATCATATTATGCATTGTGTAGCTTAGTCTGACCATGGGTTTCATTGACAGATATGCTATCAATGGCATTCTCCCCTCTGCTTGAAGGGTCAGTCTATTCCCACAGTATTAAAGTTAAATGTTAAATATTATTAAAGTTATGTTAAAAAGTACTTAAAGCCATCAAAAATAAGCTTTAATTTCAAAAAGGCCCACTTCATTATATATATATATATATATATATATATATATATAATGAATAGAGATCTAGTGATATATATATATATATATCACTAGACCTTTTGCTATATGTTGATATCTATACTATTTATGTATATATAATATTTAATATGTGAACATAATTATATATGTATATTAAAGTATTAAGTAACTTTTCAGTTGAAAATAATTTGACATTTTTATTCTTTATTTGGGAAAAAAAGTAAAAATAAAACCAACAAAAACATACAAAACTATTTTAAAATCTATTGAATTTATTTGATAGTAAAATATTCACCCCACCCCCCATTCTTTTATATCTATAAAATTAGATCAACTACCTAAAATATTACTGTGCACTATCACTTTAGTAGATATCTAAAAAATATACAAAATTTCAACATCTTAAAATATTATTATAATTTAAAATTTTTAAAAGCAAAAAAAAAAAATCATTACCATCCTCTCATAAGGCTTACTTAAAACATATTAAAGTTACAACTATAATTTTTAAATGTGATATTAAAATATTCAAAATTTTCATGCCTTCTGTCTCATATCTAAAACACTAGATAATCTACTTAAAATATTAGTGTATCATATTGCTTTTTCTAGCATTTCTTACAAATGTACAAAATTGAATCTATAGTATTTAATTTAAATTTATTTAATGTTGATTTTGAAAATTTTATTCTAACTGAAGTAATAAAAGTAATTACAAATGTTTACAATCAAACATTCCAACAAACAAACAGATATTCTATCTTTAAAAAATCTTTAAAAATTAATATTACTTATACAATATATCTTTTTTTTGTTAAACACAACAATTATCATCTTTCCACAAAGTGTTAAAAGTGAATAAAAAACATTCTCAACTTATAAGAAATTGGTATAACTCAAATTAAACAAGGCAAAACTCTCCATACAATAGTGTCACCCTGTGCCAACCAGAGTAATCAATGTATGCCAGAGGGATTGTGCATAAAATACTTATCTAGTGCCTACTCATCCAATATCCCCAGATTAGTTTCTGGCTTGTGGTTTTCATCAGTGAAGAGCCTTGGATCTGAGAACACTGCACCTAGATATTAGGATCTAATGCAATTAATAATCTTTTTAATAATAACATCTAAATAACTAAAATTAAGAACATACAATAAATTATTATAATAATAATAAATATTTTATTAATATCAATTAAAATATTTATAAGAGATTTTTAATAAGTTTCAGTACATTGGAGCATTGCTCATCTTTTTGAAACTTATAGACTTATAGCAGTCTAGTTCATGTCCCTTTTTTTGGGAACATATGATGACCTTATCATACCAACTGCTATGTAAGAAACCAGAGCGATGATTTTACCCTTTTCAGTATGCATGCACCTACTCAAACAGCTGTGTCTTAAAATCTACATCAGTCATGATCATGTTTTCTTTCTATAGACATATAAAAATTGCTGTATTTTTATTTTTTTATAGTTGTATAATCCAGTTTAAAGTTTTTATTTTATTTTACAATGATGACTTATCTCAGGTTGCAGTTATTGTGATGAAGCCTCATGTTGGAAAGCCTTTGTAATGTTTTACATTTTATATTTATTTCCTATATTGTGCTAGTTAATCAAACTATAAAAAAGAATAATATTTCATTCATGTATAAGTTTAGATATTTCAAGAACATAGTTATATTATAAAATTATTTGTTTGTATATATATATATATATATATATATATATATATATATTTCTGCCATCCTTAATTAACTTGTAAAATGTTTTTACTCTCATTTTAATCTCTTTCATTTATAATTTCTTTCTTTTGTTTACCTGGATTAGTAATCTGAATGTGCCTACATTCCTTGCAAGTTTAACTTTGCATTAATTAGATAGATAATATCAATGACAAAAAACTTTTATTTATTTATTTATTTATTTTTTATTATTGCACTTATTTTTTAAAAAAAAAATTACATACAAAAAAACAACTAAATAGTATTTATTGATTATTTAAAATTTTTCCTTTTCTTTTAACTTTTAAATTTTACTCAATTCCAACATACTTGAACCATATATATATGTAAATGGTTCATTATATATATATATATATATATATATATATATATATATATATATATATATATATATATATATATATATATATATATATATATATATATATATATATATATATATATATATAATTTCATCAGTAGATTTCTTTATAATCTATGCCAAGGTCTTCAACCTTAAGTAATCCATGAATCATATTAAAACAAAAATATTTATCTTTCCATCACATTAAATGTAGTACATAATTATGTCAATTTATTGAGAGTTCTATAGTTAATTAGGCTTACCAATCATTTCAAACATCTTATTAAAAATATATTGGAGCTTATAAAAGTTTTTATTGAAGAGTAGATATATCGGATTCAATAATTGTTTATAATATATTGTTTTAGAAAAATTAATGCAATACTTTACCTTTGCTTACTAAACTTCTTATTTTAATGACTTTAATTTAATGACACTAATGATAATAAACATTTAGGCTGGCCAGATTTCAGCTGTAGGACATGTTTTAGACAACTCTATTTTGTGCAAAAGCTTCAACAGTATGATATGAAAATCTAAATTTAAAATGACCAAATAAGAAAGAAACCTTATTTACTTTATAACTAAATAATCAAATTTTATCACTATAAAAAATTGAATCAATATCTCTAAAAAACTGAATCACAAAGTTATATGTAATATGATCATGTGAGGCTCAGTAGATTGATATAGTGAAGAGCTTGAAAATAACAATTGCAATATCTGTTTTCGTCTGAGTAAAACATATCTGCTCACATTAATTGAATGAAAATTTTAATAAGTCAGGTTTTTTATTAAAACATCACATCACATGATCACCTCAGTAGTTTATCATGTGATTATTACAGATGAGTAGCTGAAAATCTGACAATTAATCAGCCAATATTTTTGTCACTAGGGAAATATCCCTGTTTTTGTTTTATATTAAATTAAAAAACATTTTGCATTAGAGTTTTATTTTTTTAAGTCTATTAAATCATAATTTTAAACAAAAAATTTATTTGAAATTTTGAAAATGAAAAAAGAGTCATAAAAAGTAGTTGAATAAATAGAAGGACTTTGAAATAATAAGAAAACGTTGACTGTTGGTGATTTTAAGTGACATCATATAATTAATGAGTTGAATTTATGTTTAAAAAGCTATTATATGAAAATAAAATCTTAATGTAAACATTAAAATATATGTTGAAAAATAAATATTCAATAATCTTACAATTGTCAATAGTTATACACTTTTTTTAAAATTGTGCAATTCTACAAAACTTTTACTGCTGAAGTTAATATGAAAAGGTGAAGATAACACTAAAATAAATCTTAAAAGGACTGAGCCAGATTTTGGAAGATTACTGCCAGAATCATTGTGCTGAATAGAATTATATATATTTTGATATCACAGTTCTATTCAGCACTATAATTCTGACAGCAATCTGTCATAAGTTGGCTTAATATTTTTAAGACCGACTTTAGTGTTATTTTTACTTGTTCTTATTTACTTGAACAGTACAAGTTTTGCAGAAATAAATAATCTTGCAAAAAAAAAAAATACTTGTAAATGTATTTATCATCTAATCAAAAGGCAGTGCTACACATGTGTTGTAGTGATTTGAATATTTTTATAAAAAATCTAAAATATAATTTATAATATTGTTCTAAAACGTTAAAATAACTTATAGGATATTTTTAATTTATTTTTCCTGTTATTGAAGGCAATCAAAAATAATAATGCAATAGTTTAAAAAAAGGAAATGGTTAAATGAAACATTTTGTTATAATACTAAAAAATATATAAAAATAAGATAGAACATATTTATTTTGAAAATATACATTAATTATTTACAAAGTATAATTTTTTTAAAAAAAATCAGTTGGTTCAAGAAGCATGAAAATCAATTATATATATATATATATATATATATATATATATATATAATATATATATATATATATATATATATATATATATATATATATATATATATATATATTTAAAAAATTATACTTTATACTTAAATATTTTATTAGGTAACATTTTACCTTTCTTTATTATTTTTTGTTAAAAAAATATGTTTGCTTACAAAAATAATAATTTTATATAACCTGAGAACTAAATATCTTCAAATAATGCATATGCCCAATTAACATTTTTATATTCAAATCCATATATATTTATACATTCAGAATAAATTATAATTTAGAAATAATAAATTATTTTAAAACGTTACATATATATATATATAAAATTTAAATACACGTATTAACTGAAATGAGACCCATTGATTTCTTTTGGATGTCTTAAAATAACCGAGCAGGGCAAATTTATAAAGTCCACGTCATACGTTCTTGTCATTGCAGCTGTTATTACTACGTGATTATTCATATTGTATACAAATATGGATGGGCTGCTCACCAAGATGCATTAGCCAGCATGATGAGTTTGTTGAATTTTTACCTCTGAGTTTATGATTAAGAAATACCATGATCTTTTTTCTCAGTTACCAGATAAGGCAGAACGAATGTTTGTGAAAATGATAAATATTTTTCCAATAGATATATTTATAATTATGACAAAAATAAATAATGGCCCATATTCCCAGGAGACTGTAAATTCACAAACCAAAAGAGCGTTTGGTGGCTGAAGAGGAAGGTGCTATGAATCCCCTGATTGTGGAAACAGCCCTGCCAAATGATGATGACTTTTTATTTAGGTACTTACAACTACAGATCACTTTCAAGTAAAGGAAGATTGCAGAATTAGAAGAAGAATTGTCTTATATTAAATGGAACATTATTGGACTTTGTGAAGTTAGAAGAAAAGGTAAAGATACAATTGATTTAAAAAGTAGACATGTACTCTATTATATAGGCACAGATATTAGAAATACAAGTGAAGTAGGATTCATTATAAATAAAAAGTTGAAGAACAACATTGTGAAGATTTATGGTGTATCAGACAAAGTGTCAAGATTAGTTATACAACTTAATAGCAGATACCAAATGTAGATAACTCAGGTTTAGGCCCCAATAAGTTCTCATAGTGATGGAGTAATAGAATATTTTTATTTGCATGTACAAAAGGCTTTTGATCAGCATAAACAACATTTTAAAATTGTTACAGGAGACTTTAGTGTGAGAATTGATAAACAAATAAAAGATGAAAATGTTGTAGGTAATTTTGGTTATGGCAATAGAAATGAGAAAGGACATTGACCTGTGGAGTTTGCAGAAATAGAAAACCCTTTTTTTATGATTTTTTTTGAGAAAAATATTAAAAGGAAATTGACATGAAAGTATCCAAATGAAGGTACAACAGACTTGGATTATATTATGACTAACAGAAATTACATATTTCAAGATTGTAATGTTTTTAATAAATTTAACACAGTAAGTGATCATGTAATAGTAAGATCTAGAGAGAGAGAAATTATTAAGAAAAACAATATTTACAGTGGATATTTCTAATCTTCAAAAACATTCTAATGAATTTAAATTAGAACTTACAAATTGGCTTCAGGTATTAGTAGATTTTGAACATGATTCAGATTTGAATGAAATTAATATGAAAATAACTGATACACTTTTAAAAACTGCAACAACTATAGCTGGTAAAAAAGCAACAATTGACCAATTAAATTTTTACTGAGTCTAAAGTATTAATGAAGAAAAGAAGGAATATAAAAATATACAAAATGATGCATTAAAAAGGATTGAATATCTTGAATTTTGTAAAACGGAGCAAAAAAAGTGTTGAAAATGATATAAGAAAGTATAAGTGTGAATTAGTAAGGAAATCTGTAGAAGAGAATAAAAGTCTTAAGAGTGTAAAACAACATGTCGTTATTGGTAGAAAATTTATATCTGCAATTATAAAAAAGATGGAATTATTACAAAAAAGAGAGATGAAATCATAAAGTGGGTAGAATATTTTTATCAAAAATTATGTACTAATAAAAAACAAGTACCTCCTATATCTTCACTTGTCCAGAATTTTAAATGAAGAAGTGAGACATGCACTTAAATGTGTGAAGAAAGGGAAGGCTCCAAGTAATGAAGGAATTATAATTAATATATTAAAAGAAGCATGGTGATGAAATAGAAAAAAAATAGCAAAGTTCTATATCAAATGTCTAAATGACAAACATGTAGCAGATGACTGGAAGAATTCAGGATTAATTTTAATATTTTAAAAAGCTGATGAAGAAGATATTAAAAATTACAGACCTATCAGTTCTATACAAACTTTTTATCAAGATAATTACTACTCATTAACAGAGAACATTGAATTTTCACCAACCAAGAGAACAAGTTGTATTTAAAAATGGTTTTAGTACAGTATATCATATCCAAGTATTGAGAGAAGTTATAGAAAGGACAAATGAATATGAGTTGTTATTACGCTTTGGATTTGTACATTACAAAAACACATTTGATTCTATAAATATTTCTTCAGTGATTAAAGCTTTGGATCATTAAATAATAGATCCAAGATATTGTCATATTTTAAAGAATATTTATAAAAATGCAACAGCAACAATTAGATTACATATTGATAATGGGCAAGTCAACATTGAATAGGGTGTAAGACAGGGTGACTCCATATCTGCAAAACTTTTACAGCAGTGCTGCAAGAAATATTTTGTGGCATAAAATGGGAAGCTAAAGAAGTGAAAGTAATTGGAGATTATTTAAGTCATTTAGATTTTGCATATGGTGTAGTTGTTTTTGCAAATAATGCTTAAGAGCTGCAGGAAATGTTGCAGGAGTTATCAGATGAAAGTAGGAAAGTAGAACTAAAGATAAATATTAAAAATCTAAAATAATGTTTAATGGATTTTCTCAATTTATGAAAATAAAGATTGATTATGATGAGTTAGAAGAAGTTAACAGTTACAAATACCTTGGTCAAATTATTATTACAAATGGAAAGATAATGGTTGAAATTAATCATAAAATTAAACTTGTTGGTAATGCTTTTGATAGAAACTACTTGATACTAAAGGGAAATATGCCTATGTGTTTGAAAAGGAAGGCTTTTAATAAATGTGTTATACCAGTTCTTATTTATGGATATGATACTTGGATACTTAATAGAGTAGCAATACAGAGACCTCAGAGCACAGAAAGAAGTATGTAGAGATGCATGTGAGAGAAACAAGAAAAGATAGAAAACACAATATATGGGTAAGAGAACAAACAATTGTTACTGACCTCATTAAAAAAATTAAAAAGCTGAAGTGGAGTTTGGCTGGATATCTTTCTAGAAGAGATGATAATAGATGGACAATTGAAATCTTAAATGGGATTCCAAGAGATTATAAAATAACCCAGAAAATATAATATAACTTAAAATATGACTAGCTCAATTAAATTGTTATGCTCGATTAAAATATGTATAACTATTATTAATATATTTTTATAATACTATATCTTATCAGATTTATTACAACTAACAGAAAACTAATATAGTTCAATATCATGTACCAATTAAATAAGTATTTATTAAATCATGAGACTATGAAGTGAAGTTACAAGTGGTAATATGAATTTACATTGAGCCCATGTCTTCAAAGACATAATCTCAATGGCATAAGAATACTATCACCTCTTTATTATCTCACTAATACATCTATAGCACTCCTATGTCTTTTATAAAAAATTAACTAACTTCAATAATAGCAATAAATAAATCTCAATCTTTTATCAAAGAAATATAACTAAATAATCTCAGGTTCTTTTAATTATCTTAAAGTAATAATACTTCTTGCAGATAGGCATGATAAGGGATTTAATATCAAACCTAACTACACCTAACTTATAATAATAATAAATAACTAATAATAACAATCTCCAATGTATAAGTTAACCTTATCTATTTTATTATACTACTAATCATTAAGAAAACAAGTAAATCATCTACATGTCTTTCATCTTCATATAGTATCTTAATTAAGAATATAATAAAATCTTATAATCTAATAATATGTGACAATAAATAATATTATACTCTTATATTGTGTATTATAATTATTTCATGACCATTATAACATAATATGTTAATATTAATGAATTTTTATAAAATTATATTAAGAAAATACTATATTTCTTTTTTTTAAAAAAATAATAATAATAATTTAATTCATATTGTGCAAATATTATGTTTTATTCAAATTATCTGTTGTCAAATGCTGTGGTGCAAAATAATGAATTCGACACACTTTTAAAACAACTTAAACAAATTTATTTACATCAACTTTAATAACAACTTATATACATTATTTACATTATAAGTGGAAATCAAGAAAATAAAAATAAGAAAAATAATAATAATACAAGATTCTTACATTGTTGTTATTTCTATAATCCAAAATAAATAATCCATACATTTCTTAAATGTTTTATTAGTAACATGTAATTGAGTCTATGAACTTATATTTTACTAGATATCATTTATAATCACTTAGTACAATAGAAGGCTTTTATGTAAAATACCACTTATGTAGCACATGTAAAATAAACAAACTTTAATAATTAAAATGCTACTCCATTTAAGTATTCTAGCTATTTCTATTATAATGTAGCTATTATGTATTACATGTATTATTAGCATTAACTAAAGATCAACTAATGTATAGATTGATATAACTTTATAATATTATGTGACTTTTATTGATTACATAATTATTTACTTTATTCTGATGTAATTTCATAATATATGTCTTACCAAAATATGCAATACATATATGTTCTTTTATTAAAATAATATTTTAAAATTATTCAACAATTTTGTGAAGACGAAATTTTTATTTATAAATTACCAATTTATAAAGTTATTATATTATAATAAAATTCTATGATTCTTTTCCATTTAAACTATTATTCTTCTCTACTTGTTATTCCTATTTCCTCTTAATAAAACCCTATCTTCAAATATCATTCTAATCTTATTTAACTTCAGTATCAGCTTACCAATTTTTAAAAAAAAAATAAAAAAAATGACTATCCAAACTCTATTATATCTCATCATCTATATCTGATAAACCCTTCAAACAAAATATAACATTCTATATAAAATTAATGTAACTTGTCTAATAAAAAAAAATATAAAAAAATATAGATATATTTTTCTTTTTTTTTACTTCTTACTAACTTGAAAATAAATATAAATGACTCATACTAATATAATAAATCAAATTCCTAATATTGTAACAGAAAACATTAAAGTGTATTCATAAAAGAATCATATAATTATTTCTGGATAACTCTTATTACGTTGTAATAAATTTGTATTGTAAAATAAAGTATGCATATTAAAATAAAACTATTATTGATAATATTATGCGTGTATATTCTTTAAATATTTATCCATTCACTCAACAATCAAATAATACTTGGTTTATCTAAAGAAAACAAAGCAAAATACATTAAATTATTAATATTATATAATTATTACCATAAATGATACTCCAATTTATAACCAGCCAAAACGATGTCCTCCAGGATTATAGTTTTACAAAAAATAATATCACATTTATACTCAACAATTATTCTTAAAATATTACGTGTTATAAAATTATATAAAAAAAATAAACTTTAGGAAATTAAATGTTATATTAATGTGTAATTACTTTTAAAATGTACCTCTCTTATCTTTAATAGATCAATAAATAATTAAATATCTATGTTAGTTAAGAAAACAAAATATGTTACATAAAATCCAACGGTGTCTTCTTTCCACCCACAATTGTTCTTTTTTTCCTAGGCACAACATTTTACCAACACCACTTCCTTTTTCCGGTACATCACGTGTTTAAACAGTTTTTATGAAATAAATGGAAAACGTTTTTTTTTTTTAAAAAAAAAAAAAGATAAAATAAGTTCCACCATAAAGAAACAAAATAATAATTAAAACAGTTTATAGGATCCGGATTTATTTAAAAGTTATTATCTTCCTAGGATTAATCAATATTTAAATGTTTAATCTAAGTTTTATAAAAAATTGACTTGGATATCCACGTATACTTATTTGCGCATTCTTTAACAAATATTTAGGTAAAATCAATCTCCAAATTCTTCTGTACGACCAGCGTCCAGACTTTACTATATAATATATTTTTTTTTTACAGGTATTTGTTTACCAATTAAATTTCCGATCTATCTGCCTTTTAAAATTATCGAAATCCAGTCTTTTAAACAATAAAGACTTAATAAGGCAAGTATTTCTGCAATTATTATTAACTTCCATATCTTTACCAAAAGATATATTAAAATATATAATTTTAAAAAAAATACTTTCTTCATAAAGAAGTATTTATCTTTCTTTAAAATATTTGTTTATAAAAAAATTAATTATAATCAACTTTTAAATTCATATAATGTCCAATATATTATTTTTATCCAACTAGTAATTCTCTTAGTTAATCCAGCGTTTACTATATTTGTAATATAAGGTTTCCAACATATTTTATCATTATACGATATTTTCATGATTATTTAATAGTAAAATTGAGCCTTGATAGAGACGATCAATAGGGAACTATAAATAAATTAGCACTGCATATTAAACGGTAAACTTTTTATAAAATTATTTAAAACTACTCTCTTATAAATTAAGAAACTATTACAAGAGCGTCTATAATTTTTTACTTAGCTATATTTAATAGCACACTTCACTTAAAAGAAATTACAATCACCCTCTGAACAATTGAACCTCAGTTTTTATACCGGAAGAAATTACCCACTTGATTGGTAAATTAAACAATCACCTTGCTAGCCTATTTACATATCTTACCAACAATATGAAATTAAAAATAAATAATGACTTATTTAATATTTATTATTTATTACATTACTTAATTCTTAAATTAATTTTTATCATTTATTTAAATCCATTAAACATTTTTTTAAAAAGATATGTTTTACTTTATTTCACTTTTAACTTTTATAAGACTATTTTTCTAAACAAACTAAGTCTATTTTTATTCATTATATATTTTTTTTTTTAAACAGTATTTTGAAAATCAGATTTAATATTTCACGCTAATTATTTTTATTTTTATCTCGTGATAGCCAATATAATATTTATAAATTTTATAATAGAATTTTAAAACAGTTTTGCAACTTTACTAAAAAAAACTTACAAGCATATGTGTACATATGTCTATCTGTCACCTGATTTACAACACAGATATAAACGCTTGTAATTATCTAAAAATAAACTAACAATTCAATTTTATAAAATAAATATTTTTTTAAAACAAATAATATACTATAACAACTTTAAAATAATAATTCGATATTATAAAATCAAATATTAATCTTCTATTATATACTTTTAATAACAAAAATATTTATATTCACTTACTAAATATTAATCTTTATCAACAATAAATACATATGCATTTAATTTTAACTTGTCTTTTTTTAAAAACTTTTAGCTTCAAACATTTATTTACAAAACTTATTAATGCAGTATTGATCATGGCCAGTTTTCCCAACCATATAATATTATCTTTTTTTTTTTACTGAAACGTCTCTCTCAAATATTAGCACAATTTCACATATCAAATATTCATAGTTTACTTTAGTTAAACTTTTGAAAGATTATTATAAATAAAATCAACATCATATAGCTATAATATATCTTAAATTTAAAATTTTTTTTTAACAAATTGATATAACAATTGTATAGAGACCCATACAAAAGGGCACATATCCTCCTCCTTCGGATAAAAATTTTAAATTAACCATCTACCTTCACCTTCTTTAATCTATAATTATCATCTCCATTTTGTATATAGTTAAAATTTTTCTTATCATTGAATATCATAATAAATCACTTTAACATGAAATTCTATAAAGCATTGGAACATCACATTAAAATCTCAACCAGAAAACACTTTTAAATAAAATCATCATAACTTTCTTTTGCTTTATAAAATTAAGTCTCACTTTTCCTTTATTTATATCTTTAATTAGATTAAATTTTTTTTTTCTAATCTTACCATGAAATATCAAGTTTTTTAATTCCTCTAAATAACACCTTTTTATACAAACTAAACTGTGAACACATATTTCTATAATTAACACTACCTTTTTGAATCATATCTTGCATTTTACTTTTAAACTTGTTGCTAGTTTCATTAGCAGTTTTTTAATAAATCATTATCTAATAAATCTATACACTTTTCATCTAAAGAGATTAACTTTATCCCTGAAGATTTATTAATTTTATGATCATTACTACAATATTCATGAAAATTCTTGAATTCATCCATAACTTTTTTCATAAACTGACCTTTCATAAGATCTATTCACTCTTATCATATTATTCATCATTTAAAATATTCTTTAGGTTCTCTCAATATTCTTCTATATAATTCATTGCTTTTATCACTTATTTTAACATACTCTCTATTTTCACTTATTCCTCCCTTAGACATTATAATGAGTTTTTATACTCTTCTATCTTTTATTAACTAATTTATTATTTAAATTATTTACTTCAACAGATAACTCGATTCCTTTTCTAGTTACTCTGACAAAAAAAATTCATTTCTTCCTAAATTATCATTTACTGACTTAACAAATAATACCTCATCATACATATCTTTATAAACTAATTCAATAAAATCTTTATTTTTTTCTGCTAACTTACTACATATAATAATAAACTATTTCATGATATTAAAAAAAATATAAAGCATCTGAACATCACACTGAAAATCTCCACCACAATACATCTTTTGAAAATTATCATTCACACTTCAGAAGGATATGGAATCAAACTTCTTGCATTATAAGTTCCTTTCTCACCATCTGGTGTGGCTAACATAAATGCATTTTCACCTACTTTGCAAGATATTTTATATGGACCCTCATACAGACTAAGAAATTTTTTAAATTGATTTCTTTGAAGGTTGCTAACATGGGGTGTTCTAACTAGAACTAAATCATTAACTTTAAATGGATGTGGTTTATTATGGGATTTTTTTACTCTCTTTACACCCATAATATGAAGCTTTACTTTAGCTTGATTAATATCTTCATCCCTATTAATTTGTTCCCTTACAATTGGTATAGGTATTTTAATTAATAATGGTTCATATCTACCATAATGTAAACGAATAGGAGTAAAACCAGTAGATTCATTGTATGTACTATTAATGTAATTAATAACCTCAGGAAGTTTATGAACCCATTTTTTATGATTATCGGCTACATAAACCCTAAATAATCGACTAAGCTCCCGCATAACACGTTCACAAGGATTAGACTGAGGGTTTCTTATGGAGCTCATAACATGTTTGAGGTTTTGATCTTGAATCCACTGATTCCACCTACCAGATATAAAAGCTGTAGCATGATCTGTAAGTATGATTTTTGGTTTCCCTACTAATGGAAATTGATAATTAAGCATGCATTTAATTACAAAATGTGCACTAGTTTTAGGCACTGGATACGCTGATACAAATTTGCTAAAAACATCATAGGTTACCAAAATAAACTTCTGTTGTTTAAATGGTGGGAGAGGCCCATAAAAATCGATCGCTAATAATTCATTAGATCGATTTGGAATAATAGGCTGCATAACACCTACATACGATTTATTACAATATTTAGACTTCAAGCAAGTAGAACACGTTTTAATTCTCCTTATTACCCGTTTATACATTCCATCCCAATAAAAAATAGATTTTAAGACATACATGATCTTTGGTGCACCATAGTGACCATAACTACAATGAACATACATTATCAATTTATCAATCATAGATTTAGGTACAATTATCCTCCATGATTCCCCCTGATTTGACTTTAAATTATACATAAGTAGATTCTGGTACATCTTATACTTGCCAAAAATCCTTTTTATATATTTATTTTTACTATTTATATTATCATGATTATTTAGGATAGTCATGATTCTATTTAATTTCTGATCCTGACCTTGAATCATAGTGAAATTATTATAATCATCCACTATAGATTCATCCCTGACCACATCAACATTGCTAATAATTATATTTTGAGTATTAGGATGTTGGGACATCAGACAAATAGGGTGGCAGCTAAGAATATCAGCAGGGATATTCTGTCTCCCTTCAATATAGAGAACTCTATAATTGAATTGTTGGAGATACAAGCTCCACCTAACAAGTCTCTCATTACTGAGGTAGCTTTTATTTAAAAATTCCAAGCTCCTATGGTCGGTCAACACAATTACCTCTGAACCCAATAAAAATTGACATAATTTCTGAAAAGCCCAGACAACAGCTAGGGTCTCCTTTTCAGTAATAGTGTAATTCAACTCAGCACCTCTTAAATGTCGGCTTAAGAAGTACAACACATGAGGTACCTGATCCTCATCGAGCTGATATAACACTACTCCCAGACCATAGTAACTACTATCTGTCTGTACATAGAATGTTTTATTAAAGTCAGGATACATTAAAATCACGTGTTTTAAAAATTTATTTTTAATTATACTAAATTCATTATCATGGTCAGCAGTCCACTTCCATTTTTCAGTTTTCCTTAATAACCGAGACAGATGTATAGTATCTTCAGCAAAATTGTTATAAAATCTATTGTAATAATTACATAATCCAAAAAATGACTTTAATTGTTTTACTGTTTTTGGAATGGGAAAACGCTGAATAGCTGCAATCTTTTCAGGATGGGGCTGGATTCCATGTTCATTTATTAAATGACCCAGAAAAGTGATTTCTTTTGCTGCTATTGAACATTTCTCCATATTAATTTTGACATTCTTTACACTACATTCTGTAAAAAATAATTCTAAGTGTTGGAGATGCTCATGTAAATTATCAGAAGCAATAACTATATCATCCACATACATGATGATTTTTTCTTTTAATTGTTTCGAAAAAATCATGTCCAAACATCTGATCAAGCCAGCACCACTATTAATGAGACCAAAAGGCATTCATCTGAAAACATACGACTGGCCTTGAAATCGAAATGCTGTATACTGCTGATCATTCTCATGCAGTGGTATTTGCCAATAACTAGCTGTCAGATCAAATGTAGAGAAAATTGACCTCTTGTGAAACTTAGTTAAGAGCTCATGTACAGGTGGAGGAATGTCACGCTCTGGTATAGTTACATTATTTAGCATATGAACATCTAAACATACCCTAATACTACCATCCTTCTTCTTTACAATAACCAATGGGTTTACGTAAGGAGAAGGGCATTTTTTAATTATATCCCACTCTAGCATTTTATCAATTTGACTCTGTACCTCATCCTTATATTGGTAAGGAATTGGGTACATCTTTTGATGGAAAGGATCATTACTCTTCAATTTTATCCTATGGGTATATCCCTTTATTATACCAGGGACTTTAGAAAATATATTTTTAAAATTGTACATTAATTGATATAAATCTTCACCCAATTTAGAATTTATTGCATAAACATGTTCAATTTTGGCCTTTATGCTGGCATCAATTAATGTATTTTGGACGCATAATAATTGACTAGAAAGGTTATGCAGACCATATTCAAAATTAAGCCTTTCTTTTTTACAAATAAAAATTTTATTATAAAAATCAATTTGACATTTATTTAAGATCATGAAGTCAGCTCCTATTATGGCTTCATGTATTAACCCAGGCATAATAAGGAAAACATGCCCAAACTCTGTATTATTTATTTTGAAGGTAATCCAGACTTGTTTATTTGATAACTTTGTCCTCTTTCCATTTGCTAAAGTTACTTGTATTTGCTTTACTGGCAATGAAGGTATATCCCTTTCTGTACTCACCAGATTTTGATATGTTGACTCTGACAATATGGAAGCTTGACTTCCAGAGTCAATTAATGCTTCAATTCTGATATTGTTTATGTATAAAATTACAATAGGACATTGATAAGTTATAGGTGGTTTGCCTATAGTAAATGGCTCTAAAAAATCAATATCAAGATCTAAAGTATTAAGCATCCACATCTGATCGTTCCCCATTTTGTTAGCACCGGGTCCTTGCAAAGAGGAACTGACATACAAAGACCTTTTTAGTTTAATTTCTTATTACTAGCTTTATTAGTTGGTCTTTTTAATATTGTGGTCACACCACTAGTAGAAGGCTGATTACTTTGATTATCATTTCTATTCCTACATGTATCGAATCTAACAAATTTTCTTAAGTATGGAGACCTCTTATCTCCATCCCTGTATTCATATCTCCTTTTAAACCCTGCAGAAGATCTCATACCAGTATTGACATTAACATTGGATAAAGGATAATTATTTCTCTCTTTATTTAACTTAAATCTATTGTCTATAGATACCTCAGCTACCTCAAGAGCATCTAACACCTCTGAAACCTCTGCTATCGAATAACGATCAGCAGCTATCAGTAACTGTTCGACATTTTTAGGCAAATTATGTCTTACTATTCTCACAATCTGTCCTTCTGATAATGGACAAGCAGTTAATGTTTTCAATCTAACAGCCTGATTTCTAAAAAAACTTGTATAACTACCTTTGCTGATATGGTATTTTTCCTGGGTAATTTGATATCTAATACTATCTTGCTTATCAGAGTTCCAAAAACTTCCTATAATAAAACATTTAAAATCACCGTAAGTTACTGGTTTTTCAAAAAGTGACTGCCACCAATCTTTGGCAATTCCATATAAATGGTTGCTACAAACTGCTACTTTTTTTTTCTCTGATAATGAACATATGGAAAATAATTCATCTAAATTATTCAAGAACTCTGAGGGATTTTCTATATACTCTCCCTTAAATGGCTTAATTTTTATAAAACGTAAGGCCATCGAATTATTTGCACTTCCCTCATAATTAACAATTCCTCTAACCGGTCTACTATCAATTTCTTTAACAACAGTGTGTTCTGATTGATTACTATCACCTTTCTTTACAGATTCTACTTTGTTTATTAGTGATAAATTAATATAATCTTCATATGTCTTATCAACTACTTTCTCTTTTACTAATTCTGTCCTTGTATCATTTACATTTTTCATCTCTATCTGGTTACACATCTGTTGAAATTTTCCCTCAAAATCAATCTGTTCAAGCACTTGTTTAACATACACTTTCTGCTCTTTTCTAAATTCGTCTAAATTTTTATCTAATATTTCCTTGTACTTATCACTATTTTGTTCTAATATACCCGCTTGCTCTTTTATGTCATTTTTCATACGTTTCAAATTCTCACCTACCTTTGATCGATATTTATGTTCATCGATTCTTTTAATATCTAGATCCTTAAATTTTTCTATTAGTTCCTTTTCTAACTCATCATTTATATCTACTTTAGTCTGAACTATTGTACTTTTAACACTTCTAACGTCCTCACTAACATTATCAATATGGCTTTTAACTCCACAAATCTCATTGTCAACCTTCAATTTATAACTATCAATTTTTAAAGCTAAATCACTATTATTTATTTTACACTGATTAATAGATTCCTCTATTTGACCTTTCAAACTCTTAATAGTGTTTTCCAAAAATTCACAAAATCTTCTTTCCAATAATTCCTGATTCTTACCATCAATCTGTATAACTTCTATCTTTAAAGATTCAATTACTTCCTCATTCTTACTAAACTTTAAATCAAAATTATCAAATTTATCTTCCACTTCTTTTTTAAAATTCTTTACAATTTCAGAATTATCATCAATCTTTTTATTTATATTATCTATACAAAATCTGATTTCTTCTCTGTCTTTATTTAAGTCTTCTTTAACTTCTCTAATATTTTCCTCAAGAGATCCTAACTTCATATTCATATCTTCTTTAAAAGAATCAAATCTAATACTATTTTTATTACTCTCCTCTTTCATATCTTCTTTAAGAGAATCAAATCTAATACTATTTTTATTACTCTCCTCTTTCATATCTTCTTTAAGAGAATCAAATCTAATACTATTTTTATTACTCTCCTCTTTCACTAAATCAACAATACCTTGACTCATTAATTCAAAACGCTTCATGAAATCAAACATCGAAAAGTTCTCTATATTTTTCTCAGTTTTTATTACTTCTTTCTCTACTGTTTTAAAAATTATCTCTTCCTCCTCCTCTATTTCACTGTCCATATTTTGAATATTTTCTACTATTGTCTCAAAATCTACTAATTTCTCCACTTCTTTTCTCTCCTCACAACTATTATCCTCAACAATAAAATTAGACATCTCAACTTCTAAATTTTTATCCCAGTTATTCATTTCTATATTTTTAAAATTCAGTTCTAATAGTATGCAGTACTTATTATCAATATTTTCAAAAAATAATTCCCTACCAACCTTCCCATCTCCACTCAATTCACTTCTACAATTAATCACAAAATATCATCTCTTAAAACTCTACACTATTTATTATTAACCAATTATATAACTACAACTAACAAAATTGTGTCATGTCATTAATTTTCACACCTATGATCCACAGACAATTTGCACATAATATATTATATTCAATGTACATTTAAAATATCTTAAGAATTGACATGGTCATATTACAAAATAATTATTTGCCACATTTTCATAATTTACATATTTACTTACTTATTAATTTTAAAATAACCTAGTATTTAATTTTTAAATAATCATATTATAGATACCATATAAAACTATAATAACTTTAATAATAACATTTTTATTTAAATATTATAATTAACATCTAACCAATTATAACTACTATTATAGAAATACTAAACTATTTATATTTAATAAAATATACCAATCATTAATTCTTCTCTCTTTTCTCCTTCCTCTTTCTCTAAGCCCTAAAAATTGTGCATCAAAATCCTTAACTAAATATCTAGGCGTATCACGTTTGGGCGACAAAATCGTTACTACCGTTTGTACCCTCACTTCCAGAAATATAATATAACTTAAAATATGACTAGCTCAATTAAATTGTTATGCTCTACTAAAATATGTATAACTATTATTAATATATTTTTATAATACTATATCTTATCAAATCTAGTACAACTAACAGAAAACTAATATAGTTCAATATCATGTACCAATTAAATAAGTATTTATTAAATCATGAGACTATGAAGTGAAGTTACAAGTGGTAATATGAATTTACATTGAGCCTATGTCTTCTAAGACATTATCTCAATGGCATAAGAATACTATTACCTCTTTATTATCTCACTAATACATCTATAGCACTCCTATGTCTTTTATAAAAATTAACTAACTTCAATAATAGTAATAAATAAATCTCAATCTTTTATCAAAGAAATATAACTAAATAATCTCAGGTTCTTTTAATTATCTTAAAGTAATAATACTTCTTGCAGATAGGCATGATAAGGGATTTAATATCAAACCTAACTACACCTAACTTATAATGATAATAAATAATTAATAATAAACAATCTCCAGTGTATAAGTTAACCTTATCTATTTTATTATACTATTAATCATTAAGAAAACAAGTAAATCATCTACATGTCTTTCATCTTCATATAGTATCTTAATTAAGAATATAATAAAATCTTATAATCTAATAATATGTGGCAATAAATAATATTATACTTTTATATTATGCATTATAATTATTTCATGACCATTATAACATAATATGTTAATATTAATGAATTTTTATAAAATTATATTAAGAAAATACTATATTTCTTTTTTTTAAAAAAATAATAATAATAATTTAATTCATATTGTGCAAATATTATGTTTTATTCAAATTATCTGTTGTCAAATGCTGTGGTGCAAAATAATGAATTCAACACACTTTTAAAACAACTTAAACAAATTTATTTACATCAACTTTAATAAACAACTTATATACATTATTTACATTATAAGTGGAAATCAAGAAAATAAAAATAAGAAAAATAATAATAATACAAGATTCTTACATTGTTGTTATTTCTATAATCCAAAATAAATAATCCATACATTTCTTAAATGTTTTATTAGTAACATGTAATTGAGTCTATGAACTTATATTTTACTAGATATCATTTATAATCACTTAGTACAATAGAAGGCTTTTATGTAAAATACCACTTATGTAGCACATGAAAAATAAAACAAACTTTAATAATTAAAATGCTACTCCATTTAAGTATTCTAGCTATTTCTATTATAATGTAACTATTATGTATTACATTTATTATTAGCATTAACTAAAGATCAACTAATGTATAGATTGATATAACTTTGTAATATTATGTGACTTTTATTGATTACATAATTATTTACTTCATTCTGATGTAATTTCATAATATATGTCTTACCAAAATATGCAATACATATATGTTCTTTTCTTAAAATAATATTTTAAAATTATTCAACAATTTTGTGAAGACTGAAATTTTTATTTATAAATTACCAATTTATAAAGTTATTATATTAAAATAAAATTCTATGATTCTTTTCCATCTAAACTATTATTCTTCTCTACTTGTTATTCCTATTTCCTCTTAATAAAACCCTATCTTCAAATATCATTCTAATCTTATTTAACTTCAGTATCAGCTTACCAATTTTTTTAAAATAAAAAAATGACTATCCAAACTCTATTATATCTCATCATCTATATCTGATAAACCCTTCAAACAAAATATAACTTTCTATATAAAATTAATTTAACTTGTCTAATAAAAAATAAAAAAAAAATATAGATATATTTTTCTTTTTTTTTACTTCTTACTAACTTGAAAATAAATATAAATGACTCATACTAATATAATAAATCAAATTCCTAATATTGTAACAGAAAACATTAAAGTGTATTCATAAAAGAATCATATAATTATTTCTGGATAACTCTTATTACGTTGTAATAAATTTATATTGTAAAATAAAGTATGCATATTAAAATAAAACTATTATTGATAATATTATGCGTGTATGTTCTTTAAATATTTATACATTCACTCAACAATCAAATAATACTTGGTTTATCTAAAGAAAACAAAGCAAAATACATTAAATTATTAATATTATATAATTATTACCATAAATGATACTCCAATTTATAATCAGCCAAAACGATGTCCTCCAGGATTATAGTTTTACAAAAATAATATCACATTTATACTCAACAATTATTCTTAAAATATTACGTGTTATAAAATTATATAAAAAAAATAAACTTTATGAAATTAAGTGTTATATTAATGTGTAATTACTTTTAAAATGTACCTCTCTTATCTTTAATAGATCAATAAATAATTAAATATCTATGTTAGTTAAGAAAACAAAATATGTTACATAAAATCCAACGGTGTCTTCTTTCCACCCACAATTGTTCTTTTTTTTCCTAGGCACAACATTTTACCAACACCACTTCCTTTTTCCGGTACATCACATGTTTAAACAGTTTTTATGAAATAAATGGAAAACGTTTTTTTTTTAAAAAAAAATAAGATAAAATAAGTTCCACCATAAAGAAACAAAATAATAATTAAAACAGTTTATAGGATCCGGATTTATTTAAAAGTTATTATCTTCCTAGGATTAATCAATATTTAAATGTTTAATCTAAGTTTTATAAAAATTGACTTGGATATCCACGTATACTTATTTGCGCATTCTTTAACAAATATTTAGGTAAAATCAATCTCCAAATTCTTCTGTACGACCAGTGTCCAGACTTTACTTTATAATATTTTTTTTTTTTTTACAGGTATTTGTTTACCAATTAAATTTCCGATCTATCTGCCTTTTAAAATTATCGAAATCCAGTCTTTTAAACAATAAAGACTTAATAAGGCAAGTATTTCTGCAATTATTATTAACTTCCATATTTTTACCAAAAGATATATTAAAATATATAATTTTAAAAAAAATACTTTCTTCATAAAGAAGTATTTATCTTTCTTTAAAATATTTGTTTATAAAAAAATTAATTATAATCAACTTTTAAATTCATATAATGTCCAATATATTATTTTTATCCAACTAGTAATTCTCTTAGTTAATCCAGCGTTCACTATATTTGTAATATAAGGTTTCCAACATATTTTATCATTATACGATATTTTCATGATTATTTGATAGTAAAATTGAGCCTTGATAGAGACGATCAATAGGGAACTATAAATAAATTAGCACTGCATATTAAACGGTAAACTTTTTATAAAATTATTTAAAACTACTCTCTTATAAATTAAGAAACTATTACGAGAGCGTCTATAATTTTTTACTTAGCTATATTTAATAGCACACTTCACTTAAAAGAAATTACAATCACCCTCTGAACAATTGAACCTCGGTTTTTATACCGGAAGAAATTACCCACTTGATTGGTAAATTAAACAATCACCTTGCTAGCCTATTTACATATCTTACCAACAATACGAAATTAAAAATAAATAATGACTTATTTAATATTTATTATTTATTACATTACTTAATTCTTAAATTAATTTTTATCATTTATTTAAATCCATTAAACATTTTTTAAAAAGATATGTTTTACTTTATTTCACTTTTAACTTTTATAAGACTATTTTTCTAAACAAACTAAGTCTATTTTTATTCATTATATATTTTTTTTTTTAAACAGTATTTTGAAAATCAGATTTAATATTTCACGCTAATTATTTTTATTTTTATCTCGTGATAGCCAATATAATATTTATAAATTTTATAATAGAATTTTAAAACAGTTTTGCAACTTTACTAAAAAAAACTTACAAGCATATGTGTACATATGTCTATCTGTCACCTGATTTACAACACAGATATAAACGCTTGTAATTATCTAAAAATAAACTAACAATTCAATTTTATAAAATAAATATTTTTTTAAAACAAATAATATACTATAACAACTTTAAAATAATAATTCGATATTATAAAATCAAATATTATTCTTCTATTATATACTTTTAATAACAAAAATATTTATATTCACTTACTAAATATTAATCTTTATCAACAGTAAATACATATGCATTTAATTTTAACTTGTCTTTTTTTAAAAACTTTTAGCTTCAAACATTTATTTACAAAACTTACTAATGCAGTATTGATCATGGCCAGTTTTCCCAACCATATAATATTATCATTTTTTTTTTACTGAAACATCTCTCTCAAATATTAGCACACTTTCACACATCAAATATTCATAGTTTACTTTAGTTAAACTTTTGAAAGATTATTATAAATAAAATCAACATCATATAGCTATAATATATCTTAAATTTAAATTTTTTTTTAACAAATTGATAT